>UESW01003927.1:968383-1015484 GCA_900491605.1 Calamus simplicifolius
AAACTAGAAGTTCTTTCAAATCTAAAAACATTGTTTCAACTTCTAGGGCACTAGAGCTACTTCACATGGATCTTTTCGGACCAACTAGAACCACAAGTCTAGGAGGAAAGAAATATGGTCTAGTGATTGTAGATGATTATTCTAGATATACTTGGGTAATGTTTTTAGCTCACAAAGATGAGACTTTCTCGATATTCCTGAAATTCTTCAAGAAAGTCACAAATGAGAAAAACACTACTATAGTATCTCTAAGAAGTGATCATGGAACAGAATTTGAAAATCACTTATTTGAAAGTTTTTGTTCTGAAAATGGAATTAATCATAATTTTTCAGCCCCTAGGACTCCACAACAAAATGGTGTAGTTGAAAGAAAAATAGGACTCTAGAAGACATGGCCCGTACCATGCTATGCGAAAGCAACTTACCAAAGTATTTTTGGGCGGAAGCAATTAACACAGCATGTTACATCTTAAATAGAGCTTTAATAAGACCAATATTAAAGAAAACACCTTATGAATTATGGAATGAAAGAAAACCAAATATAAAATACTTTCATGCATTTGGATGTAAATGTTTCATTCATAATAATGGTAAAAACAACTTAGGAAAATTTGATGCTAAATCTGATGAAGGAATTTTTCTAGGTTATTCAACGACTAGTAAGGCATATAGAATCTTTAACAAGAAAACCTTAGTAGTTGAAGAATCCATACATGTAGTTTTTGATGAATCTTTAGCAACTGGATCTGAAAAGATTGATGATGAGGAAGATACAAACATAATTGAAAAAGATCTTGAAAAACTTAATATTGAAGTATCTTCTGATCATGAACAAGAGGCTAAAGATGATGATTCACATAAGGACGATGATGTCAATATTAATCATAATGATATAGATCTTCCAAGAGATGGAGATATGCTCATAGTCATCCCAAGGAATTGATTATAGGCGATCCATCTCAAGGAATAAGAACTAGATCATATATGAGAAATATTAGTAATCATCTTGCATTTGTATCACAAATTGAACCTAAAACTATAGAAGAAGCTGAAAAAGATAATAATTGGATGTTAGCAATGCAAGAAGAACTAAATCAATTTACAAGAAATAATGTTTGGACTTTAGTTGAAAGACCTAAAAATCATTCAGTAATAGGATCAAAATGGGTTTTTAGAAATAAACTAGATGAAAATGGCATAGTAATTAGAAACAAAGCTAGATTGGTTGCAAAGGATATAATCAAGAGAAGGTATTGATTTTGATGAAACCTTTGCACCTGTAGCTAGATTAGAAGCCATTAGGCTATTACTTGCATTTGCATGTCATATGAATTTTAACTTATTTCAAATGGATGTAAAAAGCGCATTTTTAAATGGATTTATAAATGAAGAAGTTTATGTAGAACAACCACCAGGTTTTGAAGATCACGAATTTTCAAATCACGTTTTTAAATTGCACAAAGCTTTATATGGTTTGAAACAAGCACCTAGAGCTTGGTATGATAGGTTAAGTAAATTCTTAATAGAAAATGATTTTACAAGAGGAAATGTTGATAAAACTTTGTTTTTGAAAAGAAAAAGTAAAGATTTACTTGTAGTACAAATATACGTAGATGACATTATTTTTGGTGCTACTAACGATTCTCTTTGTCAAGAATTTGCAAAGTTGATGCAGGGAGAATTCGAGATGAGCATGATGGGAGAACTCAACTTCTTCCTTGGACTCCAAATCAAACAATGCAAGGAGGGAATCTTTATCAACCAAACCAAATACACAAGAGAACTACTCAAAAAGTTTGGTATGGAAACAATGAAACCCCTCGGAACTCCAATGAGTCCTTCATGCAAGCTAGACAAAGATGAAGAAGGTAAAAAGATTGATCAAAAGTATATCGAGGTATTATCGGATCCCTTCTTTATTTAACAGCAAGTAGACCAGATATTATGTTTTCAGTATGTTTATGTGCTAGATTTCAATCTGAACCTAAAGAATCACATTTAATAGCTGTTAAAAGAATTTTAAGATATCTAAATGGAACTAAAAATGTAGGTTTATGGTATTCTAGAGACTCCACACTTAAACCTAATTGCATATTCGGATTCTGATTATGCTGGATGTAAATTAGATAGAAAAGCACAAGTGGTGCATGCCATTTCTTAGGAAGTAACTTAATCACATGGTTTAGCAAAAAGCAAAATTCAGTTGCATTATCAACTACTGAAGCTGAATATGTAGCAGCTGGAAGTTGCTGTGCGCAAATCCTATGGATTAAGCGACAACTTGAAGACTATGGTATCACACTTAATAAAACACCCATAAGATGTGATAACACTAGCGCAATCAACTTAACTAAAAATCCAATTCAACACTCAAGGACAAAACACATAGAAATTAGATATCATTTTATAAGGGAACATGTAGCTAATGATGAAATTTGTTTAGATTATGTAAACACTGAAGAACAATTAGCTGACATCTTTACAAAACCTTTAAGCGAAGAAAGATTTTGTTATCTTAGAGGAGAGTTAGGAATTTGTAACCCTTTTGAATAAATTTTGAAACCTTTAAGGAAATATATCTAGAGTTCTTTCAATTTCTCAAAATCTTAAGGAAATTTTATCTAGAACTCATATCAATTTGATCTATCAAAATCCATGATTTTTAATCATACTCAAAGATCAAATCCGGGTTCATTTCAGACACTCTAAAAAATTTTGATTTTTTACTCTGAAATGGTTTCGGAGCCGACTCGAGAGTATCGGAGTCGACTCAGTTTCTGCTGAAACTCAGGAGTCGACCCCTTCTCTGAGCGAGTCGACTCGAGATCGTGTCTGTGCTCTGTGACTTACCCGAGCCGACTCTACGCTTTGCGCGAGTCGACTCGACGTGGTCCCAAATCGCTTTATTAGGGCACGAGCCGACCCATCGATCGATTCTAATCATTCCAAATCATCTCAAAACCCTCCAAAACCCTTCAAACTTTCCAAAATCTTCCAAAAACCTTGAACAATCATTCCACCTTGAATCAATGGCCCCCAAAACCCGTGGTGCCAGTAGTAGCCGTGCCGGATGAAAAGGAAGAAGACCGTGCGTCGACCCGTCCGCGAGCCGACTCCGAATCTTCGTCTGCTTCCTCTTCGGATGATTCACCTGCTCCTACTGCCACTACTCCTCAGGTAGACCATTTTGCAAGTAGGGTCATTACCACTGGAAGGAAGTTTGATTTCGATTTGTTTGAGAGAGAGGGATTGCTTGTAGGTTCACAGTTGAAAGAATGGGATTTGAAAAAATATGCTCCCTAGACTGTCCTACATACCCAGCACTGGTAAAAGAGTTTTATAGAAATTTGACTAGAGGGGACAATGGTCTGGTCAGTACTGTTAGAGGAGTTGGTTTGAATGTCACTGCAATCATTCTTTCTAAATTATTGGACTTACCACTATCTGGACCTTCCACTTTTGACCCAGAGGATAGGTCACCAGCCCTTAAAAGACTATTGAATAGAAATTTTGAAGGATTTGAAGAAGTCTTTGCCAATCAGCTGCCACTGGACTTGAGATTGCTACATAACATCTGCAGCAGGATTCTTTTCCCTAAGACAGGCCGTTTTGACTACTTGTCTGAGAGGGATATCTTTGTCATGGATGCTGTAGTTTCAGGCAAGCCAATCAATTTACCCATTATGATTCTATGGTATATAGCTGATTGTGGAAGTAAGAGGAAATCCTGTCTTCCCTATGGTATGATCTTGACTCAGTTATTCAGAAGCCAAGGAGTTGAAATTAGTGATAGTGAGCCCAGAAAAAATTTGAGACATACTGATTACTATTCATTGGCCACTATTCACCGCATGGGTTTCAAGAAAGTTAATGGTAATTGGATAAGAAAAAGTCAAGAAGATGTTAGAGTTGAGGAAGACAGAGTTGAAGACATTGGAGCTGAGGTCGAGGTTGGACCTTCTGTTGCTGGACCGTCTGAGGCCGGACCTAGCATGCATCATTATTCTCCTCCACCTCAGGCTTCATCTTCTTCTGTGAGATTTTCAGATGAGCAGTTATGTCAACTTAGATATATGTTTGCAGAATTTGATAATCAAAGGAAAAATGAAATTGGTCAACTAAGAGAAGATATCAGAGAATTAAAGGAAGACATCATATCAAGACTT
Organism: Calamus simplicifolius; assembly: GCA_900491605.1. Lineage (NCBI taxonomy): Eukaryota > Viridiplantae > Streptophyta > Magnoliopsida > Arecales > Arecaceae > Calamus > Calamus simplicifolius. The sequence continues at coordinate 972,550 of UESW01003927.1, forward strand.
GACTTATTTCATTTTCTGTTGGTACTCATGTGGATTCACTCAATGCTGAGCTTAAGAACATATTTGAAAGACTTCAAGGAATAGCTGATGGATCCAATGTATATCTTGATAGAACCAATCAGTTAAGGAGAGATATTGATGCTGCAGTTGATCAAATACAAGTAATTATGAATGACTTTAATAAATCACAAAAGGATGATATCATGGAAGTAATTGGACACTTAAAGAGTATAGTTTTCAAGCGTGTCAAATGATCTTATCATAGTTTGTATTTCTAGACTTCCTTACTAGATTGTATCTAGGAAGTTTTGCTTTAATATGACTGTATTTGAACTTTGATGAATTTAAGATTGCGTTACATTTTGATGTAATTTGATTACTTTTGAAGTAATGAGAAAAGTTATGTTCGTTTCAATTATGAGTACACTTGAATATCTTTGAATGCTTATGATTAATTTGATATAATTTTGAATATTTCATTAATTCGAATGAATTTAATCAAATTAATACTCTGATGCATCTCAACCTTTTTGTTGATTACAAAAAAGGGGGAGAGATTTATATGATTTAATCGTATATGCATCATCATATTTAAGAGGAAGAGATTTGTTTAAACCCTATATGCCCTAATTAAATAAGGGGGAGAGATAAATTGCCCTAATTAAATAAGGGGGAGAGAAAATGCTTTTAATTTAATAAGGGGAGAGAATTAAATAAGAAAAAGGTTAATTGCTTAAGTTTTTGAATTTAAATTTTTTTTTAATTATAGAATTAAGGTTCATAGGGGGAGCTACCTCATTGAGGGGGAGCCTTTCCATGAACACAAAAGTTAATTTTGGATATCAAAATTTTTTTTCAATTTTACAATGCATATACTCAATGTTTTTGTCATCATCAAAAAGGGGGAGATTGTTGAGAAATTATTGAAACATAATTGCCCCAACTTTATTGATTTTGATGATTTCCAAAAGCCATGAGTATTTTAAAGGAAACAATGAGTTTATGTATCAAATACCTTGAGCTTATTCTAAATGAAAGCAATGTACTATAAATGTTTATATTCAATGAGTTCTTGAATCAATTAAAACAAAAAGAAGTTTTATACTTGAGATTATACTTGAGATTTCAAAAAGAATTCTTATACTACTCTTTTGATAATCAATAACTTAATGGAAAAAGTCTTGATGATCAAATCAGTTCTATTCAAGTCACATTTATATTTAAATTTATTTGGGATGAGTTTTGAAATCAATCAGAACATTTTTTTTCTGATTTTGTATCGCTCTCGAGCCGACTCAAGGGTTTCCGAGTCGACTCCCCAAATAGCTGTTTTTCAATGTTGTCCTGAGTCGACACTTGAGTTTTCAAGAGTCGACCCCTGAACCTTCGCGAGCCGACTCAAGACTGTGCGAGCCGACTCGACTCAGACGGCAGAAAGGCTCATTTTTGAGCATTTCTCGAGTCGACTCCCCGCATATCGCGAGTCGACCCCTGAAAGTTAGGCTTTCTGGAATGGACTGTGCGAGCCGACTCCCATAAAGCTCGAGCCGACTCCACGATATCTGGACGCGATTTTTCACGATGACACATCAGCTCCAACGGTAAGATTTTCAAATAACGACTATTTTTTTGTTTCTAACGGATATATTTTTGCAGAATCTATAAATAGAGGAGCTCTTTTCAAATCAAACAATCCAGAAAAAGAGAAAATCAAAGAGAGAAAAGAATATCTTTTGAAAAGAGGGAAAAACAGAGCATATTGAAAAAATCATCTAGCTCAAAGGAGAGTGATTCAAAAGGAGTGAAATCCAAGTGGAAGTTTCGCTGCTCCTTCTCATCAATCCACAAGAGTCAAAAGAAAATCCACAAGCATTTTAAAGGTCAAATCGAAGGATTTTCAAAAGAGGAAAAAGCTTCATCTCAACTCCAAAAGACTTCAACGGTCAAGAATCTTGCTGAGGCGTGATTCAACATTTCAAGAGGAGTTAAAGAGAAGAAGGAAGAAAGCCAAAGCCACTACCATCTGCAATACAATAAGGCTTTTCTAACCCTTTATTTTTGTACTTCATTTGTATATTTGCTCAAGGGGAGCACTTCATTGTTCAAACACTTTTATTCTAATTGTTTGCTGATTCAATCAGTGGATTGAATCAGTGGAGGTTGGTATACCTCGCTACAAGCCGGAGTGCTTGTGTTGGGTTAGTTGTGAGCCCATGAAAAATAACGTGTAGGGTTTTGTGCTGGTAAGCCCGAGTTAAAACCAGCTGGGTTCGTTGTTCACCCGTGGAAACAACAAGTTTGAGTTGTGAGCTTGGAAAACAACTCGGCTGTAATCTAGAGAGATTATAGTGTGGACCCAAGTGAATCTTGGGAGTGGACGTAGGTGTTGATTGCACCGAACCACTATAAAATTATCTTGTGTTTGTCGTGCCATATTTTCTCTTTCTCTATCTCTCTTTATTTGCTTGTGTATTGATTTTAGTTAGCCTCTCACTTGCACATCTTGCTAACTAATCAACTAAAGTTTAAAAAGTCTTAAATTTTTAAGAACCCAATTCACCCCCCCCTCTTGGGTTGCCATCTGGGCCAACACATCTGCCACGCGGATGCTATCCATTGAGGAGGACTCTGCAATGATGCTCTGGGCGCACGACAGATGGAACCCCCCGACCAATCAGAATGTATCGATGCCAGTGATGTGACGGCTTAATGATGATCGCCGATATCTTGGGGATCCCAAACTGCTCCCTGACCTCGAGGCGAATCCGACGGTTAGGATGCGCAGATGAAGATGCCCCTTTCGCTTGGATGGTGACACTAGCTCAGGGAAGGGGGGCATCTGATATGGCCGATCAGGTCAAAGAACACGCGAGCCAATTCCTTGGCGATTGGGCTTAACATGGCTTACCCCGACTTAGTGTCGGCCGCGGCCCGTCTCGACCTCCGTGTTGGCCATGACCCACGCCGACCTCCTCGTCGGCCGCAGCCAGTCTAAGCCTTGGTCACGGTGTCGGCCACGGCCCATCTCAACCTCCATGTCGGCCACGGCCCATCTCAACCTCCGTGTCGATCACTGCCCATCTCGACCTCCGTGTCGGCCATGGCCCACCCCAACCTTCTCATCAGCCGCAGCCAGTCTAAGCCTTGGTCACGGTGTCGGCGTCGGCCACGGCCCATCTCGACCTCCATGTCGGCCATGGCCCATCTCAACCTCCATATCGACCATGGCCCATCTCGATATCTGTGTCAGCCACGGCCCATCCTGACCTCGGCATCGGCCACGGCCCATCTCGACATCTGTGTCGGCCATGGCCCATCCCGACTTCGGCATCAGCCATGGCCCATCTCGACATCCATGTCGGCCATGGCCCATCCCGACCTCGGCATCAGCCACAGCCCATCTCGACATCCATGTCAGCCATGGCCCATCCCGACCTCCGTATCGGCCACGGCCCACTTTGGCCTCCTCGTCGGCCGTAGCCAGTCTAAGCGTTGGTTACGGTGTTGGCATCGGCTTCAGTGTCATCCCTGGCGTCGATCTCAGCATCGGCTTCGATGTCAGCCTCGGCATCGGTCTCGGTGTCGGCCTCCGGCGACAATCACCCATGTTCAAGCTACGTGGTTCACTTCCATCGAGAATGGCGGACCACGTCACCACGAGCACGCCCGGCTATGCGCGCGGTGGACGTGCTTCCTCCTAGCACCGCTAACAACGGGCGTGGCCCTACGATCAGTCCCATGACCCTTACTTTGTGGCACGTTGAAGACTAGAAATTAATAACCGTCTGAAGGAGGCTGGACCACGACGGACGAATGGTAAGAGGGATTCTCGAATAGGTATAAAAGGCCTCCAGCCCTTGAGGTAGGGGGCTCAAGCTCTACCCAATCATCATAACATTATTCCTTCTTGTTCTCCAGATTGCTAACTTGAGCGTCGGAGGGTCCCCGCCGGAACCATCGGTCCGAAACTTTTCTTGCAAATTTCTGACTGAAGGAGGCGGTCCCTGTCATTCCTCTAAAGGCCAACAAAGCATTTCCATTGCCTGACGCTCCTCAAAAGTGATTTGGCTGCAACAATACTATCAAATAATTCATGAAGGATGAGTTTTTCAGAAATTCTATTAACAGTTTAATGTGACATTTCTCCAATACATACTAACACACTTAATTGGAAGTTTTTTTTAAGGAAGAGCGAGTTCATACATATATATGGATGAAGACTGGCGTGCAACCATCCATCAATAGGGTTAAAATTGCCCTCCAATACTTCGACGGGGCTAAAACCCTTGTCTTTTTTTAAGTTTTGGTGGAACGATGGCAATTAATAATGGTCATAATAATCATTGTAATAATATAAATTGATGAACGATAATGACGTGGGAATATATTTTCAAACAGCATCCATGATTTAATTTAAAAATATATAATTATACCTAAATGAATGGTACGTGGAGAATACGCGTGGTGTAATATTTTTTTGAGAAAAATAATGTGTTGCCCATTCGAAATCATGCTATCCATCGTTTTAAAATATTTATTCATAGTAATAATGGCAAGATATATAATAATAATTTGTATAACCACCGTTTCAGTTAAGCCTAGCCTACGTAGCCTACATAGCTGAAGGGACGGTTTTCTCGTTTCCCTCCGTCCGTAGGGAGATACCATCATGCGAAACCCATGAATCTCAAATCCTGTCCACTCATCGTGTACGCTGAACTAATCCTTTAGCCGTGACTTCGTGAAAGAACGGCTCAGATCATTTAGTTGGGCCAAACGGACTGACTCAGCGTAAAGGGTAATGTTATGCGCGCGTGCAAAAGTTAGCTGGCTCACACGCAACTATAAATGCCCCCGCTCGGCTCTCGCCCTCCTGTACTTGCTTTTAGCCCTATGAGTGCGCGACCATGGGGGAGGGAAGAGGACGAGGAAGAGTGCGGGTGGGTGAGATGAAGGAAAGAGAAAGAAGGCCGTGGTTACTGCCCGAGAGGTCGACGAAAAGCACGCCCGGTGGAAGGAGGTGATCCTGGTTCACCAGCCACAACATTGGATGGCCTTCACAGTGCTTCCGGTGCTCCTCTCACCCGTTCTTCCTCTCTCTCTCTCTCTCTCTCTCTCTCTCTCTCTCTCTTTTGTTTCTATCTCTCTGTCTTTTGCTTAGGGTTTTGATCGTATGCCGGGGAGTTAGGGTTTTGCTTCTTGTTTTTGCTTAGGGTTTTGATCGTATGCCGAGGAGTTAAGGTTTTGCTTCTTGTTGCGATTCCCGTATTTCAGTGAAATCATCGTTTGTTGCTGATCGATGTTTGAAGCTTTTATCTTATACGCTTTTCTATTTCTTTATTCTTGTTCTAGCCTTCCATGCCAAAAAGAAAAGAAAATAAAAGAAAAGAAATGAAAGATTGTCTTGATGAGTTGTTTTATCTTTTTTGAGAGGAGATGTGAGGGGATTTCTGGCGAAAACAATACAATGTTTGCAGTAAAAAGATGATCTTTAATTCTTGATGTAATGCTGGTGGATCGAATTATTTAATTAACGTGAGAAAAGAAAGAAATTGGAGGAGGAGGAGATGGTCGTCTTGCTTGCCTGGAGCTCGGTGGTGACGGGATACTCGTCTATATCGACGTAAGAATTATGGCGGCCATGATGAGCTTGTCGCACTCTGGCTCTATCCATGTGGTGACGAAGGAGGCAAGGTTGAGCCGGGGGTTTCCATCGAGCATCAGCTCGTCGTTGATGATATGATAAGGCTGTCTCGTTGGGCATCCGAAACCTGGCAACTTCGATAAACCATTATTAGAGAAGTCCAAATTAAACCAAAACCCTGAGAAATAGAAATAATTAATGGTGGATGGGAGAAAATTCACTTTGGAAGGGCGGTGGACTGAGACGTCCGACTCTGACGCCGTCTTAGAGAGCACGTTTACTACATAGAGTATAGAATTGTTGGCTTGGAGAAGGGAAACAGGGGGATCAAGGTTTTATATAACGATCGATCGAGTGCATGCCGTGTGAATGGAATAAAGAGGCGAGATCGGTTAAATAAGAATCTTGAGATCTTAAAAAAAAATTTAATACATAAATTGATTAAATTTTATTTTTTAAACAAGAATATTAATAAATTAGGCGGTTGCTTGCCGTTCAACGAATCCGTTTCTTGGCTGGCCCTTGGTTTCTCACACTGCTTTGGTTTGGCCCACAAACTCTCCTCCACGTGGGCGTGGCGTGACGAACGCCACGTGCACTCCTTTCAGATCAAAATCCACTCCAAATTTTCATTTTCCACTGTATCTTTAAATTTAACCGATCTCGCCTCTTTATTCCATCCACACGGCATGCACTCGATCGATCGTTATATAAATCCTTGATCCCCTCCTGTTTCCCTTCTTCAAGCCAACAATTCTCATCTCTCTGTTGTTCTTTATTCCCCTTTTCCGCCGTGAGTAGTAAACCATGGTGGTGAATTTTCTCCCATCCACCATTAATTCTATATATATTCTATTTCTATTTCTCAGGGTTTTAGTTTTGGACTACTCTAATAATGGTTTATCGAAGTTGCCAGGTTTCGGATGCCGAAGAACTCGATCCCCAAAGAGGCAGCCTATCAGATCATCAACGACGAGCTCATGCTCAATGGAAACCCCCGGCTCAACCTTAGATCATCAACGACGAGCTCATGCTCAATAGAAACCTTCGGCTCAACCTTACCTCCTTCGTCACCACATGGAGCCAGAGTGCGACAAGCTCATCATAGCCGCCATCAATAAGAATTACGTCGATATGGACGAGTGAATTTATCACTCACAAGTGAATTTCTTATTTTGTAACATGCTTAGGGTAAACTAAGCTTTTCGTCCTAATCTCTGGTCCAATTGAGGCAAAATGATGTGGTGTTGGTGGTACTTTAAAGCTAATTTGGTGGGAAATTTGTTAAGTTGTTAAGCAAAAGCTAGAGGGTGGAAGGTCTTGTGGATCTTGATTATGATGGAATACCGGGTGGGGATTTTAATGGAGCAATTACGAGGGAGAAGGATTAGGGGAGGCTCAAGATTGTTGGAGGAAAAGGATGTGATATAGAAAGTAAAGATTTGGAAATGAATCCAAAGATTATAGTTGTTTTATCATATTCTCTCGATAAATTCTGCAACTCTAGTACATCGTATTATAGTAAACTTTTCTCTCGGAATGTCATTTTAAAAGTGATTGTTAAAATGATATTGGCAATTCCCAAATATAAAATCCAACAATGGCAGCATATAGAAAAAGTATGATGAAAGGATTTTTAGAATCTCCACACAATGTTATCTTCTTCAATTGATTAACACAACCCCAACCTGTGGAGAGGCACTAACCCAAAACTCAGAAGACGGAAAGCCAAGGAATCAAATCACAATAGAAATTAGATCCTAAGGCAACTTGATTATCAGAGATAAAATAGACAAATGGCTAGTTTGTCTAAGTCCTAGTTCTTTCAAGAAGCAAGGAAGAAATATTTATGATTGGATTGCAACCGAAAGAAAAATCTGATTGTTCATTAAAAACTATCATACGCAAGCTCAACATACAATATATATCCCCAACTCTCCAAGAATAGGAACAACTGCAATAAATACTACACCCCCCCCCCCATAACTCTAATTTATGACATAGACTGCACCACATGTTCCAAAACTCATTAAATATAGCATAAAGCAAACAAAAGACCAAAATAGACATGACTCTTAAGATGGCAGTTCTGACGCTTTGCCAAACATATACTCCAATACAAATTCTCCGTGTGGCCACCATGTAGCTTTCATTCTATCTCCACTTGACACAGAACTCGGCAATTGGTTTCTTCTCCTTGGCCGATTGCTTCTTCTTGGCCAAAGGCTCCTATGATCAAACTTTGGAGCTCCTTTGCTTTGGCCCTTGTTATGGGTCCTAGATAGCTAGGTAATGATGGAGCTTCTTCATCATCCCCTCCCTCTTGAGAAGAATTCGACTTCGAATTTGGTCCTGCACCAAAATAGGGAGAAAGATCAGTAATATTGAAAGTATTACTCACACCATACTCACTTGGCAATTTAATCTTGTAGGCATTATTATTAATGCGCTCCAACACTTTGAAAGGTCCATCTCCTCTTGGGTGTAACTTTGATTTCCTTTGGGAAGGAAACCTCTCTTTCCTCAAGTGTATCCAAACTAAGTCACCTGGTTCAAACACAATTGCCTTGCGGCCTTTGTTAGCATGTGATGCGTATGATTCATTTTTCTTTTCAATATGTAACTTAGCTTGTTCATGCATTTTCTTCACAAATTCTGCCTTACTCTTACCATCAAGAGATGCAATATGATCAACAGGCAAAGGTGATAAATCTAAGGGAGTGAGTGGGTTAAATCCATAGACAAGCTCAAAAGGTGAATACCCACTAGATGAATGCACAGCCCTATTATATGCAAATTCTATATACGATATGCATTCCTTCCAAGATTTTAAATTCTTCTTAACAAAAGCTCTCAAAAGTGTTGACAAAGTTCTATTTACTACTTCTGTTTGCCCATCTATTTGAGGATGGCAGGTAGTAGAGAATAACAACTTGATTCCCAATTTTCCCGAAAGTACTCTCCAAAAATGGCCCAAAAATTTTACATCCCTATCACTCACAATGGTTTGAGGAATGTCGTGCAATCTAACAACTTCCCTAAAGAACAAATTAGCCACATAAGTAGCATCATCAGTTTTCTTACAGGGGATAAAATGAGCCATCTTTGAAAACCTATCAACCACAACGAATATGGAATCATGTCCCCACTGTGACCTAGGCAACCCTAAAATAAAGTCCATAGACAAATCCACCCAAGGATGCTTAGGTACAGGCAATGGTGTGTACAGCCCATGATGCATCACCTTAGACTTGGCTCTTTTGCAAGTTTCACATTTGGCACAAAATTTCGCTACATCCCTTTGCATATGAGGCCAAAAGAAATGTTCCTTAAGTACTTCGAGAGTTTTAGCAACCCCAAAATGCCCCATAAGACCACCACAATGACTTTCATGCACAAGCAAATCCCTCAAAGAGCCTTTGGGTACACACAATCTGTTTTCCCTAAACAAATATCCATCATGCCTAAAGTACTTTTGAAATGCAATGTTCTCACATGCCGCATATACTTGTGAAAAATCAGAATCATGCTCATATAATCCTTTAACATATTCAAAGCCAAGCAATTTAGAGTCAAGTGTGTTAAGGAGATTATACCTTATTGAGAGTGCATCGGCCACAATGTTCTCTTTACCTTGTTTGTATTGCACCACATATGGGAATGTCTCAATGAACTCGATCCATCTAGCATGCCTCTTGTTTAGCTTCCCTTGGCCCTTAAGGTGCCGCAAAGACTGATGATCGGTGTGAATGATGAACTCCCTTGGCCACAAGTAGTGCTGCCATGTCTCCAAAGCCCTCACCAATGCATATAGTTCCTTATCATATGTTGAGTAGTTCAACGCTGCCCCATTTAACTTCTCACTGAAATATGCAATGGGCTTTTTCTCCTGCATCAAAACAGCACCAATCCCTTTTTCGGAGGCATCACATTCAATTTCAAAAGCTTTGGTAAAATCGGGCAATACAAGTAAGGGTGTTGAACACAACTTTGTTTTTAACATGTTAAATGCATTCTCATGTTCATCACTCCATACAAATGGAACATTCTTTTTCACCAATTCATTCAAAGGAGCGGCAAAGCTACTAAAGTTAGGTACAAACCTACGATAAAAGCTAGCAAGCCCATGAAATCTTCTCACCTCACTCACATTGGAAGGTCTCGGCCATTCCCTAATGGCTTTCACCTTCTCTTTGTTCACTTCAATTCCTTTTCCACTAATAACAAATCCAAGGAATACAAGTCTTTCCATGCAAAAACAACACTTTTTGAAATTAGCAAACAACTTTTCTTTTCTCAGAACATCAAACACACTTCTCAAATGTTGTAAATGGTCATGCAAACTTTTGCTATAAACCAGAATATCATCAAAGTAGACAACTACAAATTTTCCAATAAAAGACCTCATCACATGGTTCATCAATCTCATGAAGGTACTAGGTGCATTCGTGAGCCCAAAAGGCATCACAAGCCACTCATAAAGGCCATACTTAGTCTTAAATGTAGTTTTCCATTCATCACCTATTTTCATTCTAATTTGATGATAACCACTCTTAAGATCAATTTTGGAAAATATACAAGCACCATGAAGTTCATCAAGCATGTCATATAGTCTAGGAATAGGATACCTGTATTTTACCGTTATCTTGTAGATAGCACGGCAATCAACACACATTCTGAATGTCCCATCCTTCTTGGGCACCAAAAGCACGGGTACGGCACATGGACTCATGCTCTCTTTCACATATCCCTTGGCCAACAATTCCTCCACTTGCTTTTGAAGCTCTTTAGTCTCTTCAGGATTGCTTCTACAAGTCGCCCGGTTTGGAATTTGAGCTCCAGGCACAAAATCTATTTGATGCTCAATCCCCCTCAACGGTGGTAAACCAGGTGGCATCTCATCGGGAAAAATATCTTCATATTTCTGCAAAAGAGAAGTAGCAACACTAGGGAGAGAGGAATCAGGATCAGAATTAGAAAACAGAGACTCTTTATACATAAGAAGGTATAAAGGTCTCATATCATGCAAAACCTCTTTAATTTCTCTTTTTTTCACAAACAATGCCATTCCCTCTTCCTCTTTTTCTTTTGGACCAGATTGTTCTCTCATTTCTTTTGTTCTCTCTTTTTCTTTCTTCACTACTTTCTTTCCTCTCTTTCCCTCATTTTTTTTTTGTATCATTCTCTACCTCACCTAATTTTTCCTCAATTGCTCTCATAATCCTCACTTGGTCTTCATGAGCATGGACAGGACTCAAAGGGTTTAGGGTGTAAGTTCGGCCATCCTTCACCAAAGTATACTTGTTCTTTCTGCCATCATGTGTCACGTTCCTATCATATTGCCAAGGACGCCCCAACAAGATATGAGTAGCAACCATAGGCACAACATCACATAATACCTCATCCTTATACTTCCCTATAGTGAATGGAACCACAACCTACTTGGTCACTCTCAATTTGTTGCACTCATTCAGCCATTGTAGTCCATATGGCTTTGGATGCTTCTTACACGCCAATCCCAACTTTTTCACAAGATGAGAGCTCACCACATTACAACAACTACCACTATCAATTATCATACTACACAATTTGTCATTCACAGCACATCTTGTGTAGAAGATATTCTCTCTTTGAATTGCATCCCCATCTTCCAAACTCACTTGTGCACTCAAAGCTCTCATGGAAACCATTGCATAAGACAGCCCTACCATAGGATCTTGCTCCCCAATTTCCAATTCTTTTTCTTCATCACTTTCGGCCAGATTTGGTGTCTCTACTTCCTCATCTTCATCTCCACTCTTTATTCCTCCATCTTCCCTTATAAACATTACCCTTTGGTTTGGACAATGATTTGCATAATGCCCATACCCCAAACACTTGAAACACTTTACTTCTCTAGCCCTAGTAGGACCTCCCTTCCTTTCTTTCTCCTCCACCTTTCCTTTCCCTTTCCATTCTTCTTTTCTTTGTTTTTCTACCTCCTTCTCAATCCTTTTGGCTTGCCAACACTCGGTTTCCATGAACTTTTTGGGGTTGAAGCATAATGCCCATTTCCATATTTTAAGGACTTCTTCATTTGCATTTGCTTTTCTACCTTAATGGCAATGTGTACCATTTCGGTTAGAGTGTTATAAGAGTGCAATTCCACCACGTGGGCTATTTCCATGTGCAAACCAGCCAAGAACCTTGCCATGGTGGCTTCCATAGGTTCCTCCAATTGTGTCCGTGCCAATGCCACTTCCATGGCCTTGAAATACTCTTCCACACTTCTACCCCCTTGAGACAATCTCTGCAACCTTTGATGAAGCTCCTTAAAATAGTGTTGTGGAACAAACCTTTCCCTCATGTTTTCTTTCATGGTCTCCCAAGTAGCAATAGGTCTAAGGCCAAGATTTCTCCTCCTAACCAACAATTGATCCCACCACACTATAGCATAATCTTTGAACTCCACAGCCGCAAGCTTAACTTTCTTTTCTTCCGAATAGTTGTGAAACTCAAAAATAAGTTCAACTTGTCTTTCCCACTCTAAATACAAATCTGGATTTTCCTTTCCATGGAAGGAAGGAATCTTCATTTTGATACTACCCACATGTGAATCAACTCTCTCTTCAACTCCTTCCCCAATTTCATAGTCCCAGTTCCTATAATTCCTACCTCCCCTTCTTCCACCAAATCCTCTTCCTCTAGGTGGCCGAAATCCCCGACCTCTCGGATTGTGGAGGTTGAATTCATACCCTTCTTCATCATACTCATTTCCCCACTCATTCTCATAGAGTTCCTCATTCCCAACATTCTCAATTCTCCATCCCTCAATACCAAATGATGAAAGTATCTTTAGAATCTCCACACAAGGTTATCTTCTTCAATTGATTAACACAACCCCAACCCGTGGAGAGGCACTAACCCAAAAATCAGAAGACGGGAAGCCAAGGAATCAAATCACAATAGAAATTAGATCCTAAGGCAACTTGATTATCAGAGATAAAATAGACAAATGGCTAGCTTGTCTAAGTCCTAGTTCTTTCAAGAAGCAAGGAAGAAATACTTACGATTGGATTGCAACAGAAAGAAAAATTTGATTGTTCATTAAAAACTATCATACGCAAGCTCAGCATATAATATATATCCCTAACTCTCTAAGAATAGAAATAGCCGCAATAAATACTACACCCCCCCCCCCATAACTCTAATTTATGACATAGGCTGCACCACATGTTCCAAAACTCATTAAATATAGCATAAAGCAAACAAAAGACCAAAATAGACATGACTCTTAAGATGGCAGTTCTGACGCTTTGCCAAACATATACTCCAATACAAATTCTCCATGTGGCCACTTGACACAGAACTCGGCAATTGGTTTCTTCTCCTTGGCTGATTGCTTCTTCTTGGCCAAAGGCTCCTATGATCAAACTTTGGAGCTCCTTTGCTTTGGCCCTTGTTATGGGTCCTGGATAGCTAGGTAATGATGGAGCTTCTTCATCAAAGTGTAGTGAGAAAGATGATAAAATTAATTGGAGATTAATTTACATTTAGAAATTTGGAAGGAAAAGCTCAATAACAATTTGCTCGGTTGTAATAGTTTGACATCATTCTTTAAACTGATATTCTTTTTACTTTTAAGAAATAACCATGTCAACCATCTAGTGTAAATGAAATAAGTTCTTATATGACTATTTGCAACCATGATTATACTGTATCTTTTAATAATCTTACCTTTTAATCTTTCTCATCTTATGGAATAAGGTGGGGATTTCTTCCTATTTCACTGGGCTAGTATGCCAACCACTTATATAAAAATTTTAAAGCTTGTAATTCAAAAGGATGAATGAAAAAATTCTTAGATTTTATTTCTCCAAAACTTACACTTCCCTCACTACCTTTCATTGCCTACCATCGAAACTCCATCGGCAGCATACAATCTGCCATCCAGATTACCATCATCTTCCCTCTTTTCTATTTTGATACTGAAAATTAGAGTTAAGGCATGACATCGTACAAATGTGTAGAGGGAAAGTGTTAAAATATGTTGCCCAGATGTAGTAACCCAAGAGGGGGGTGAATTGGGTTATTTAAAAATAATTTAATTTCTATGCAGATATATGTGCTTTTAACCCTAATTTGATTTGCAGTGGTGAAGTGGAGTGCACAGAATAATAACAACAAAAAAGCAAACAATCACAAACACACAGAAGTTTATAGTGGTTTGGTGCCAAACTCAGCACCTACATCCACTCTCCAATACTTTTGAGAATTCCACTAATCGTATCACAATGATTACAACCTCTAGCCGAACCAGGCTAGCCCTCTTGTTTATACGGCACAAGGCAGCCAAAAACCCCTAGCCAAACCTAGGCTAGTCCTCTTGTTTCACGGTACAAGGAAGCCAAAAGCCCCTAGCCAAACCTAGGCTAGTCCTCTTGTTTCACAGCACAAGGAAGCCAACAACAAACCAGGGTTCACTAACCCTTTTACAAGATAATCAGAGTATGTAAAGGAGAAGCTCCTACAATGAGCAGATATTCGAAAAATACTTTATAACTTTTGAAGCAATAAACTCAGCAATAAATGAACTATGTTGAAGCAGCTGAAGTCTTGAATGCTTGAAAAGCTTCAATGATTCGGACGACCTTTCGAGCAAGGAATGAACTTGAATGCCCAGCAACCACTCAACAAATATGCAATGAAGGCTCTTTTCTTGGATTTTCCTCTCTTTGAACTTTCTTTTTCAAAAATCATCAAGGTGTGCTTCTAATCCCTGCTATTTATAATCATCTAACAAGAAGATATCCGTTAGATACATAAGAAATAAAAGGAAATAATAACGGAAAGAAAATATAACCGTTAAACATGTTTCCTTAAGCATTGAATGCAGATCTCCATTTGAGGAAGGATGAGCACCGTAAAAATTTAAAAATCAAAAGTTAAATATAGCTTGAAATAGCAATAGAGAAAGAGAGTAAGAAGAAAGAGCTCTTATAAAAGCTCAGGCGGTGGTTGACTGAAAAATAAATCCAAGTAGCTGAGGATATGAATGCCATCATCCAAGAGTTAAGCAAGGGACCTCAGCTAGCTAATCAGTTAGCTAACCAGAGAGACCAAAAACAAATAAGACATCCATAGGTATCTCTTTAGTCAGCTAGAAGGTTGCTAGTTAGCTCTCCAGCTAACTCACAACAAAAAGCAACAGCTAGCAGGGTAAAAAGTTGAATACTTAGTTAACTAGGAAGCTAACTAAGCAACGATCAGTTAGCTCTTTAGTTAACTATCAGGGAAAAAGCAATGGCAGAGAAAAAGTTTCATGCATCCATAGTTAGCTCTCTAGCTAACTAAATTTGAATAATCCCTCTCGGCTACAGGAGAAAAGTAAAATAGTTAGTTAGCTGAATAGCTAACTGAAGAATGGCCAGTTAGCTCACGAGCTAACTAGAAGCAAAAGCAACAGGTTGTTCGGCTAGCTTAGTTAGCTCACCAGCTAACTGAGCAAAAATTAGTTAGCTGAGCAGTTAGCTCCAGGATGAAATAGTTAGCTAAGTAGTTAACTAAAAGGAACGTCAGCTAGCTAGAAGGAATTGCAGTTAGCTAACAAGACATCCAGCCAGCTAGCTAAAATTGGAGGGTGTTCGGCCAATGCACTGTGACGAGCGAATTAGTTAGCTGAAGGAATTTCATCTAGCTAACAAGTTAGCTCACCAGTTAACTAAAAGAAAAGGATGTTCGGCCAGGCACCTGAGACAAGTTTCTTAGTTAGCTGAAAGGGCTCAAGCTAGCTAAGAAACTAACTCACCAGCTAGCTAAAAAAGGAGGACGTTTGGCCATCTTACTGAGACGAGCATTTTAGTTAGCTAAAGAAACTGCAGCTAGCTAACAAGCTAGCTAAACAGGTAGTTAAAATGCAAGATCGTTCGGCCCAATCACTGTGAAAGTTTCCCAGCTAGCTGAAAGTCGTGCCAGTTAGCTAAATGGAATAACAAGCTAGCTAACCAGTTAACTCCGAGGCTAATAATCATATTCAAAGCAAATTAAATGAAGTACTTTCTTACCAGTCGATTTTGCATGAAGATACTTACTTGCAAGGCGATCAAACTTTTCTGTATCAAACTTAGAATTGCTTAATTTGTTTTGTAATCATCAAAATCAATCTGGGGTCAACAATCTCCCCTTTTTGATGATGAGAAAACCTCTAAGCATATAAAGAGCAAGTGTATATATGGAAGTTTAATAAGTAAACAAGAGTAATCAGAAAACATTAATTTCTCCCCCTGTCAAAATAAATAAGTGAAATCTTTTTCTTTTCTTCCCCTGAATATATGGAGTTACTATTTTACTCCATTTCTTAATGTATGCAAGCAACATTCTTCTCCCCCTTTTTGTCATTAATCAAAAAGAAGTTTGAAGAGTCTTGCAATAATTTTAAGCATAATATATCAAGGAGATGTTAACATTCATTGCATAATTAAAATAGTCATGCAGATCATTACAAGACAATAGATATTACATGTCATTGTTTCAAGTCATAGAGCATAAATATAAACAAGCATAACAAGTTTGTTCAAATACTACAAAGCATATAAGTTAAGTACAATCATTTTTTATCATCAGATAAAGAAATATGCACTGAAGAAACATTTAACTTGCTTGAAGATTTAGGCTTGACAGAGGAAGGCCGTGACGGTGGAGTGAAAAGGTGTGGATGAGAGAAAACAGCATCAGGCGCAGAGGCGGCAGAACAAGTGATGAGAGTCTCCATGAGTTGACTCAGCCTTGATAGGGTTGCAATCCAATGATCAACAGCGTTTACTGCATCCCGGGTCTGGGTCTGGCTCGATCTCATTTGATATTCTACCCACTCTGCCTTAGTCTCAAAGTTTCAAGCTTATTTTTAAGTAAATTTACCTCCTTCAGGATCCGTTCCATGACAGATTCATTGTGGTAAAAAACTCTTCCATTAAGAATGTTCACATCATGAACAAGCCTTTCAAGAATGAGTTTAAAATCAGACATGTTTTCAAAAATAGAAGAAATATGTGGTACAAGAGTCTGATCATTGACGGAAGAAGCACTGTCACTAGAGCTTCAACTAGAAGTGGCAAAGGTCAATTCATTGATAATATGATGGAGTTGATCATCACATAATCTAACAGTTAGAAAAGGAGCAGCAACAGGGTTGTCATTGCGAAAAGATGATCCAGAAACATTGATTTCAGGTAGATCAGGAAGAAAAGATTTTGGTCAGCTGTCATAGCAGCAAGATATGGATTAGGTTGGCTGAAGTCATAAGTGAAAAAGTTTTGAGGGGAACAGGTAGGTTGATTCACAGTAGGCGATGGTATACTAGATTGTCCTGTTCTAGATCTAACTTTTAACCAAATACCATCCCTTTTAGCAAAATCCATATGGTGCAGTGAATGAGCATTAAAAACGTCAGAGTGATGTAATGCCACTGCAGTTTTTCTTTAAGTTTAATATTAAAAAATTTAAATACATAAGTGAGAAACATTCTGTAGGGCAAAGCAGCCTTAGCTCGGGACAAAGATTCTCTCATAATGGTCATCATTAATTCAGGTAAATCAAAAGGGTCTTCCATTAAGATATCATACATTAAGCAAATATCCCTATCATTTACCACATTAAATGATCCAGCACGAGGGGCGAGAATCTTAGCAATGATACTATGGAAAAGCCAATTTTTAACAGATAACACATTTGCATCTAACGTTTCAATCTTACTAGCTTCAGTATCATCTATATTAAGGATTAGGCCAATCTTATATCCACGCTCACTAGGGAGAATTTCTAAGAAACCTTCAGATGGAATTTTCAAGGCAGATCCTAATGTTTTACTGTCTAGGTTTATTTTAGTCATTTTCACAATGGAAGAGATAGTTCCATTACCAAAAGAAATGTTTTTATAAAATTCCCTAATAAGTTCAGGATAAATAGGTCTCTTCGTAGAAAGAAGCTTATCCCAACCTTATTTAACTAACAGATTACCGATTTTAAAACCTTCTTGTTCTAAAAATTTAAAGTCTACTAACCTACCATGAACAAAGGATTTTGAAGCAAGTAGGGAGTTGATTTGAGTAGAAGACGTGGAAGACTTCCGGCGAAGATCGGCACAATCGTCATCTTTAGCGACTGCCTTCTTCTTGGGAGCCATCAACTTCTTCTAGATAGATTAATAGGTTGAATGGAAGGAAGGATTAATGGAAGGAATGAAAGAAGGATTAAAGAGGAAGAGAGGACGCTCGGTGAAGACGCACGGTTAAGGGAGACGATCATGGAATGAAGGATTTGATTTGGTAAAAAGTATATATAGGGAGATAGCTTGATGGTTAGCTGGTCAGGTGACTGTTTGGTTGCCTGGTCAGGTAACTGCCATGAATAAAATCAAAAAGGCTTTAAACGTCCGGTTGGTGGATGGATTTAAGAAAGTATAGCAGTTGGCATTCATAAAGATGAAAAGACTTAAAGCATACAGCATACTTAAGCAATTAATTTGACAGGAAGTTCCCTTTAATTGATTTGATTTAAAAGATGTCACATCAATTTATATAATTTAAAATTCATATAACAAGCATAAGCAAGAAGTAATCTAATAGCTTCTAATTTAGCAACAGGGGCATAAGTTTCATCAAAATCAATTCCCTCTTCTTGATTATAACCTTTAGCTACTAATCTTTCCTTATTTCTAATTATATTATCATGTTCATCTAATTTGTTTCTGTAAACCCATTTAATTCCAATAATTTGATGATCATGAGGTCTTTCACAAAGAGTCCAAACATTATTTCTTTCAAATTGGTTAAGTTCCTCATGCATGTCATTAATCCAATCAACATTGTTGACCCAATTGATGATTTTGATGATTAACAAAACTATTTGAGTATAACGTTTGAAGGCTCTGATGATTTTGATTTAGTATTTCAGATTATAAGACTATTGAATGATCAAAATCAGGAGTTACATAGTGTTCTGGATCGAATCTAATGTCTAGGTAAGAATTGCAGACATTAGAGTCGACTCCGAGAATTACAGAGCCGACTCCGAAACTGGCATGGACGTTAGAGTCGACTCCGAGACTGTTAGAGTCGACTCTCACAGACGAAGCAGAAAGTCGATTTTTCTGGCCCCGACCTAGAGTCGACTCCGGGTAAGTTAGAGTCGACTCCGAAAAAGTTTCTTGTCGACCCCAGAAAAGCCAGAGACGACTCCAGAAATACCGTTTTGATATGCCTCAAGCTAGAGCCGACTCCAGAAAAGTTAGAGTCGACTCCAACCCACCTAGAACGAAAAACCAAGTTGCCAGATCAGCTCTAACGGTAATATTTCTATTTTACCTTATTTCTAACGGATATATTTTGATACAAGGTACACTCCAACGGATAGTTTTCTTCCAAAAATGATGTGAAAGAAATCTATAAAAAGGAAAGTCTATTATTCAAAAAATAGAACGGAAAATAGAAAGAAAAAGAGAGAAAATCTAAGATAGACAAATCCCATTTCAAAAATCTGAGAGCTTGAATCTTAAGAGGAAAACCTTCTAGCTCAAATCCACTCCACTCCAAAAAGCTCAAGAGGAATCCAAAGCGTTCAAATCAAAATCTTGGCGGATTTCCCAACTTGGAGAAAGGAGATTCATTTCTTGCTTTTCAACTCTTCTCAACTGCTTCAACTGTGAAGAATCGGAGCTGAGGCTTGATTCAATCCAGCAAGGAGAAGAAGAAAAGAAGAAAAGAAGAAAAGCTCAAAAGCCAACCTATCTACAAATCAGGCTTTTCTAAACCTTGCTATTCTTAATTTGTATATTTGCTCATTGAGGAGCTTTGTATTTCAAAAAATACTTATTCTTGTTGTGCCTAGTTCAATCTGGGGGATTGAACTAGAGGAGGTAGTTTTACCTCGGTTCAAGCTTGGTTAAGCTTGGGTTAGGGTTTTTGTGCTGGTGAGCCCTTGAAAACCAGCTGGGTTCGTTGTGCACCCGAAAAAACAACAAGTTTGAGTTGTGAGCTTGTAAAACAACTCGCTGTAATCTAGGGTGATTATAGTGTGGACCCAAGTGAATCTTGGGAGTGGACGTAGGTGTTGGATACACCGAACCACTATAAAATCTTTTGTGTTTGCCGTGTTCTATTGTCTCTTTCTCTATCTCTATCTTATTCACTGCATTTTATAGTTATCTCGCATTTGCCTTCATTAATTTCTAAGCAAACTATTTTAAAAAGGCTAATTTTTTAAGAACCCAATTCACCCCCCCCCTCTTGGGTTGCCATCTGGGCCAACAATTGGTATCAGAGCAAGTGCTCATTTAGAATTTGATCTCACGATCAAGGGCTAAAGATCCTTATGGCAACACAAAGTGGTTCATGTTTTGCTGAAGGTCATTCTACGAATAGACCTCCTTTATTTAATGGAACCAACTATTCATATTGGAAAGCTAGAATGAGAATATTCATTCAAGCTTCTGACTATGAATTGTGGGGAGTAATAATAATGGACCTAGTACACCCACACACGTTATTGATGGCACTATTGTTCCTAAGCCCGAAAGGGATTGGAATGATAATGATAGGAGAATGGCACAATTAAATGCTAAAGCCATTAACATTTTATATTGTTCCTTAGATTCTAATGAATTCAACCGAATCTCAACATGTAATTCCGCAAAAGAAATTTGGGATAGGTTGGAAATAACACATGAAGGAACAAACCAAGTAAAAGAATCAAAGATAAATATTTTGGTTCATAAATATGAATTATTTACCATGGAACAA
This sequence comes from Calamus simplicifolius, assembly GCA_900491605.1. Lineage (NCBI taxonomy): Eukaryota > Viridiplantae > Streptophyta > Magnoliopsida > Arecales > Arecaceae > Calamus > Calamus simplicifolius. The sequence goes on from UESW01003927.1 coordinate 992,968, forward strand.
AATGAAACCATCACATGCATGTTCACTAGATTCACTGATATTGTGAATGGTTTGAAAAGTCTTGGAAAAGTATACTAACTCTGAGCTTGTTCGCAAAATTCTTAGGTCACTTCCAAGATCTTGGGAAGCCAAGGTGACAGCCATCCAAGAAGCCAAAGACCTCAACATCCTACCTTTAGAGGAGCTTCTAGGATCGCTAATGACCATGAGCTTCAAGTTAAATAACATGTCAATGAGGAGGAGTCAAGAAAAAGAAGACCATTGCCCTCAAAGCTGCAAAAGGAAGAAGCAGCAGCGATGATGAAAAGGATGATGATGAGAGCCCTCCTTGCAAGGAAATTCAAGAAATTTATGAAAGAAGGAGGCCCTTCCACAAGAAGAAATTTGGAGCAAAGATGGAAGGAGAAAAAGAAAAGGATAAGAAAAAGGAAAAGGAAAAGAAAAAGAGCCCTTAGTATGTTATGAGTGTAAAAAGCCAGGGCATTTTAGATATGACTGTCCTTTACTTAAGAAGGCCTACAAGAAAAAGAAGAAGGCCTACATGGCAACTTGGACTGACAGTGAAGAGTCTTCTTCCGAAGAAGAAGAACAAAAGAAGTTGCAAATGTTTGCTTCATGGCGGACGACAATGAAGAGGTAAGTTCCGAAACCCCGATGATGAATTTACTTTTGATGAAATGTTTGAAGCTTTAATGAATTGATGATTGATTTCAAAGCTTTGAAAAAGAAACACAAATCTTTGAAAACTGAAAACTTAAATTTAATTAAAGAGAAAAATGAATTAAATCTTATAGTTAAAGATTAAAAGATAAAAGAAAACACTTCTTAATGAAAAGAATGATTGTGTTCATAAGATTGATTTGATAAAATCTGAAAATAAAAATCTAATTAAAGAAAAAGAATCAATCTCTAATGAAAATGATTTCTAAAGAAAGATGTTAAAAAGTATAAAGACATTGTTGAGAAATTTACTCTAAGCTCAACTAAACTAAATATGATTTTAGATAGTCAAAAAGCAGTTTTTGACAAAGCAGGTTTAGGGTATAACACATTTAGAAAACAAAATCATTGAAAAATATTTTTGTAAAAGCTAACCAAAGTAATATTACTTGTTTTAAATGTAATCAAAAAGGACATAAATCTTTTGAATGCAAAACAATAAGTAATAAAAAAAATTAAATTAAAGGAAAGAAAATATGGGTTCCGAAAGGAACAATTTTATTGCTACTAACCATGAAGGACCCAAGAAAGCTTGGGTACCTAAACATAAAGTTTAAATTATGTTGCAGGAATGTCTTGTAGCCAAAAGATCAAAGAAAAAGTGGTACCTTGATAGTGGCTGCTCAAGACATATGACGGGTGACAAAGATGAATTCATCACCCTGAAGAAAAGAAAGGTGGAGTTGTTACGTTTGGCGATAATGGTAAAGGTCAAATTATGGGCCTTGGTAAAGTTCGTATAACTCCATCTACATTTATTGATAATGTACTTTATGTTGATGGTTTGAAGCATAATCTAATTAGTATAAGCCAATTATGTGATAAAAACTTTAATGTTTCATTTAAATCTTCTATATGCACTGTAACTAATTCTATTGATAATAGCATTGTATTTACTGGTTATAGACATGGCAATGTTTACTTGGTTGATCTAGAAAAATTATCTTGAGTGATCATTGCTTAATTGCTGACAATGCTAATATAAATGAAATTAGTTGGTTGTGGCATCGTAGATTAGGTCATGCAAGCACACACCTTATTTCAAAACTAATTAAAATGGATTTAGTTAAAGGTTACCTAAACTAGATTTTGAAAATAACAAAATATGTGATGCATGTCAATTTGGAAAACAAACTAGAAGTTCTTTCAAATCTAAAAATGTTGTTTCAACTTCTAGGCCATTAGAGCTACTTCACATGGACCTTTTTGGACCAACTAGAACCACAAGTCTAGGAGGAAAGAAATATGGTCTAGTGATTGTAGATGATTATTCTAGATATACTTGGGTAATGTTTTTAGCTCACAAAGATGAGACTTTCTCGATATTCCTGAAATTCTTCAAGAAAGTCACAAATGAGAAAAACACTACCATAGTATCTCTAAGAAGTGATCATGGAACTGAATTTGAAAATCACTTATTTGAAAGTTTTGCACTGAAAATGGTATTAATCATAATTTTTCAGCCCCTAGGACTCCACAACAAAATGGTGTAGTTGAAAGGAAAAATAGGACTCTAGAAGACATGGCCCGTACCATGCTATGCGAAAGTAACCTACCAAAGTACTTTTGGGCGGAAGCTATTAACACAGCATGTTACATCTTAAATCGAGCCCTTAATAAGACCAATCTTAAAGAAAACACCTATGAATTATGGAATGAAAGAAAACCCAATATAAAATACTTTCATGCATTTGGATGTAAATGTTTTATTCATAATAATGGTAAAAACAATTTAGGAAAATTTGATGCTAAATCTGATGAAGGAATTTTTTAGGATATTCAACAACTAGTAAAGCTTATAGAGTATTTAACAAGAAAACCTTAGTAGTTGAAGAATCCATTCATGTAGTTTTTGATGAATCTTTAGCATCTAGTTCTGAAAAGCTTGATGATGAGGAAGATACAAACATAATTGAAAAAGATCTTGAAAAACTTAATATTGAAGTATCTTCAGATCATGAGCAAGAAGCTAAAGATGATGATTCACATAAGGACGATGATGTCAATATTGATCATAATGATATAGATCTTCCAAGAGACTGGAGATATGCTCATAGTCATCCCAAGGAATTGATTATAGGTGATCCATCTCAAGGAATAAGAACTAGATCATATATGAGAAATATTAGTAATCATCTTGCATTTGTATCACAAATTGAACCTAAAACTATAGAAGAAGCTGAAAAAGATAATAATTGGATGTTAGCAATGCAAGAAGAATTAAATCAATTCACTAGAAATAATGTATGGACATTAGTGGAAAGACCTAAAAATCATTCAGTAATAGGATCAAAATGGGTTTTTAGAAATAAACTAGATGAAAATGGCATAGTAATTAGAAACAAAGCTAGATTAGTTGCAAAAGGATATAATCAAGAAGAAGGTATTGATTTTGATGAAACCTTTGCACCTGTAGCTAGATTAGAAGCCATTAGACTATTACTTGCATTTGCATGTCATATGAATTTTAACTTATTTCAAATGGATGTTAAAAGCGCATTTTTAAATGGATTAATAAATGAAGAAGTATATGTAGAACAACCACCAGGTTTTGAAGATCATGAATTTTCAAATCACGTTTTTAAATTGCACAAAGCATTATATGGTTTGAAACAAGCACCTAGAGCTTGGTATGATAGACTAAGTAAATTTTTAATTGAAAATGATTTCACAAGAGGAAATGTTGATAAAACATTATTTTTGAAAAGAAAAAGTAAAGATTTACTTGTAGTACAAATATACGTTGATGACATTATTTTTGGTGCTACTAACGATTCTTTATGTCAAGAATTTGCTAAGTTAATGCAGGGAGAATTTGAAATGAGCATGATGGGAGAACTCAACTTCTTCCTTGGACTCCAAATCAAACAAAGCAAAGAGGGTAATCTTTATCAACCAAACAAAGTACACAAGAGAATTTTAAAGAAATTTGGTATGGAATCAATTAAACCCCTCGGAACACCAATGAGTCCTTCATGCAAGCTGGACAAAGATGAAGAAGGTAAAAAGGTTGATCAAAAGTATTATCGAGGTATTATCGGATCCCTTCTTTATTTAACACAAGTAGACCAGATATTATGTTTTCTGTATGTTTATGTGCTAGATTTCAATCAGAACCTAAAGAATCACACTTAATAGCTGTTAAAAGAATACTAAGATACTTAAGTGGAACAAAAAATGTAGGTTTATGGTATTCTAGAGACTCACATTAAATCTGATTGCATATTCTGATTCTGATTATGCCGGATGCAAATTAGATAGAAAAAGCACAAGTGGTGCATGCCAATTTTTAGGAAGTAACTTAATCTCATGGTTTAGCAAAAAGCAAAATTCGGTTGCATTATCTACTGCGGAAGCAGAATATGTTGCAGCTGGAAGTTGCTGTGCTCAAATCCTATGGATTAAGAGACAACTTGAAGACTATGGTATCACACTTGATAAGACACCTATAAGATGTGATAATACAAGTGCAATAAATCTAACTAAAAATCCAATTCAACATTCAAGAACAAAGCATATTGAAATAAGATATCACTTTATAAGAGAACATGTAGCCAATAATGAAATTTGTCTTGATTATGTGAATACTGAAGAACAACTGGCAGATATATTAACAAAACCCTTAAGTGAAGAGAGATTTTGTTATCTTAGAGGAGAATTAGGAGTTTGTGATCCTTTGGAATAGTTTTCTGAAACTCTTAAGGACATCTATCTAGATTTCATCATTTTCTTGAAAAATCTTGATATTTCAATAAGGAAATCTATCTAGATCTTGATTCATTGTTTCCCCAATTGCTAAAGAACATTAATCTATAATTTGATGATTAATTTGAATAGTTTCAAATCCTTGAAACTTAATTTTTTATCTCTGGAACTGTTAGAGTCGACTCTGACAGTTTGTGGAGTCGACACCTGAGTTTTTGATGTTCTGTCTAAGCGATTAGAGCCGACTCTGGCTTTTGTGGAGCCGACTCTAATACGAGCGCTGACAGACTTTCTGGTTCGGAGCCGACACCCAGTTTTTGGGAGTCGACTCTAAGTCGAGCTAGGTCAAAAATAAAAAGGCGGAGTCGACCCCAATCATTTCATTCGTCTCCAAAACCTATCCAAAGAACTCCAAAGCCTTTCCAACTTCCCCAAATCTACTCAAAACCCTTGATTAATCTTCCAATCTTCTCAATGGCACCTAAGAGGCGCGGATTCGTCGGTGGAGCATCCGTTCCAACGAAGAGACGCACTGTTCGAGGCAACCCTCGCCTTCTTCCTCTTCGGCCACTCAAGAGGATTCTCCTCCTTCACCATCTTCACCCAAGGTTGATCATTTAGCCGGTAAGACCATTACCACTGGGAGAAAAGTAAATTTTGATTTCTTTGAATCGGAAGGTTTTTCTATTGGAAGAAATTTGAAGGAAATGGGATGGGAAAAAATGTTCACTTGATTTACCCACTTATCCAGCCTTAGTAAGAGAGTTTTACAACGGATTTAAGCAGAGGAGAAGGTGGATTAATAAGTACAGTAAGAGGAACAAGAGTGACAATAACCTCTGAGATTCTTGGAAACCTATTAGAAATGCCCACAATCGATTAATGGAATATCAACATGAGGATAGAAGTGGAGCATTGACAAGAATGCTAGGAAGAGATGTGACTGAGTTTGAAGAAATCTTTGCAAATCAGTTGAATCTAGAACTCAGATTACTTCATAATATCTGTGGAAGAATCTTATTTCCAAAAATTGGTAGATTCGAGTATGTCTCGGAGCGAGACGTTTGTTAATGGACTGCATAATTACTGGAAGGCCAGTCAATTTAGCTGGCATGATGATTGGATACATGGCAGAGGCAGCTACAAAGAAGAGATCAACACTGCCATACGGTATGATTCTGACACTAATCTTTAGAAGCCAAGGTGTGCTCATTATGGAGAATGAACCTTTAAGAAAACTGAGACACACTGATTATATAGCATATCTACTATTCATCGGATGGGCTTCAAGAAATTGAATGGTGTTTGGATGAAAGGAGGAAGAGAGGAAAGAGCAGAAAGAGAAAGAGCAGAGGAAACCAGAGTAGAAGACATCCCGGGACCATCCACTGAGGGACCATCTGTCCCTGATCCATCTTTTGCGGGACCTTCTTCAGCTGGACCTTCAGAGGCCGGACCTAGTTCTATTCCCTCACCTCCACATCAGCCTATAACAAATTCTGGGAGATTCTCTGATGAACAACTTGATCAGTTAAGAGGTTTGCTTGCTGAGTATGATAGCCAGAGATCTCAAGAAATTTCTAAATTAAAAGAAGACTTTAATCAGTTGAAGGAAGAACTAAATTCGAGACTGGACATGATCTCTTTACCTTAGGCAATTCAGTTGAATCCTTTGGAGCTGATCTTCACAAAATCTTCGAAAGGATGGAAGGTATTGCTGATGGGTCAGGATCTTATGTTCATGCAACGGGTCAATTGAAGAAGGATATTGACCTTGCAGTCTCTCAAATCGAAGCTTGCCTTGAAAACTTTAAGAAATCACAAAAGGATGATGTAATGGAAATCATAGGTCATCTAAGAAAATTGTATTCAAACACATCTGACCTTGATTTTGAGTTTGATAGTTTGTACTTAGGAAGTTTTTGAATATCTAATGTATTTCATTTTGAAATGTAAATGAATCAACTAATGTAATGGTTCTTGCTTATGAAATGCAATTTCACATTTTCAAATATTGATTGCTTGGATCCCTATGCTTTATTGAGTCTACAATTTTTTATAACTTTCTTTATCTAATACTCTCCTTATTGCTGATAACAAAAAAGGGGGAGAGATGGTTGAATATGCAAAGAAAGAAAGACTTGAAAATTTTAATGAAAGAAGGTTGTATGCAAAAAGAAAGATTGAATAGGAATATTGAATATGCAAAGACTTGAAAATTTTAATGAAAGGAGAATTAATTGTTTATGCAAAATGACTTGAAATGTTAATCAGTTAAAATTTGATGCTTATATATAGGGGGAGCTACTCAATGCAGGGGGAGCTTAACAAAAAGCTCATTTGCAATTTTATGCACATTAAGATTAAATATTCATAATTGATGGATTATATTGAACTCATGCACAATTTTAAAGTTTACGTTGAACATTGGCATCAAAACCTTAATTTCAAATGTTTAAGTTTCAAAATGACTATAATCCTTAGTTTGATTGAATTTTTGAATGCATATACTCAAAGTTTTTGTTATCATCAAAAAGGGGGAGATTGTTGACCCAATTGATGATTTTGATGATTAACAAAACTATTTGAGTATAACTTTGAAGGCTCTGATGATTTTGATTTAGTGTTTCAGATTATAAGACTATTGAATGATCAAAATCAGGAGTTACATAGTGTTCTGGATCGAATCTAATGTCTAGGTAAGAATTGCAGACATTAGAGTCGACTCCGAGAATCACAGAGCCGACTCCGGAACTGGCACGGACGTTAGAGTCGACTCCGAGACTGTTAGAGTCGACTCTCACAGACGAAGCAGAAAGTCGATTTTTCTGGCCCCGACCTAGAGTCGACTCCGGGTAAGTTAGAGTCGACTCCGGAAAAGTTTCTTGTCGACCCCAGAAAAGCCAGAGACGACTCCAGAAATATCATTTTGAATGCCTCGAGCTAGAGCCGACTCCAGAAAAGTTAGAGTCGACTCCAACCCACCTGGAACGAAAAATCAAGTTGCCAGATCAGCTCTAACGGTAATATTTCTATTTTACCTTATTTCTAACGGATATATTTTGATACAAGGTACACTCCAACGGATAGTTTTCTTCCAAAAATGGTGTGAAAGAAATCTATAAAAAGGGAAGTCTATTGTTCAAAAAAAGAATGAAAAATAGAAAGAAAAAGAGAGAAAATCTGAGATAGACAAATCCCATTTCAAAAATCTGAGAGCTTGAATCTTAAGAGGAAAACCTTCTAGCTCAAATCCACTCCACTCCAAAAAGCTCAAGAGGAATCCAAAGCGTTCAAATCAAAGTCTTGGCGGATTTCCCAACTTGGAGAAAGGAGATTCATTTCTTGCTTTTCAACTCTTCTCAACTGCTTCAACTGTGAAGAATCGGAGCTGAGGCTTGATTCAATCCAGCAAGGAGAAGAAGAAAAGAAGAAAAGAAGAAAAGCTCAAAAGCCAACCATCTACAAATCAGGCTTTTCTAAACCTTGTTATTCTTAATTTGTATATTTGCTCATTGAGGAGCTTTGTATTTCAAAAACAATACTTATTTTGTTTGTGCCTAGTTCAATCTGGGGGATTGAACTAGAGGAGGTAGTTTTACCTCGGTTCAAGCTTGGTTAAGCTTGGGTTAGGGTTTTTGTGCTGGTGAGCCCTTGAAAACCAGCTGGGTTCGTTGTGCGCCCGGAAAACAACAAGTTTGAGTTGTGAGCTTGTAAAACAACTCTGCTGTAATCTAGGGTGATTATAGTGTGGACCCAAGTGAATCTTGGGAGTGGACGTAGGTGTTGGATACACCGAACCACTATAAAATCTTTTGTGTTTGCCGTGTTCTATTGTCTCTTTCTCTATCTCTATCTTATTCACTGCACTTTATAGTTATCTTGCATTTGCCTTCATTAATCTCAAGCAAACTATTTTAAAAAGGCTAATTTTTTAAAGAACCCAATTCACCCCCCCCCCCCCCCTCTTGGGTTGCCATCTGGGCCAACAAACATCATTTTTAGCATCATCATAACATGTAGGTTCAATTTTAGATACAAATGCTAAATTATTACATGCATCTCTAAATGATGATCTAGTTCTCACTCCTTAAGAAGGATCACCAATAATTTGATCTTTAGGGTGACTAAGAACATACCTCCATCCTCTTTCTATTTCATCATTACCTTGTGAGGCTTTAGGTAGGTCAGCATTCTCTTCTTCACTTACCTCTTGTATATTGTTCTTGCCCTTTGTTGCCGCCGGGATCCGTCCTCCGACTTGGGCGCGATTGATCTTCAGGAAGAGGGGGCGGACCTGCACAAAAAGTCCTCGCGCGAGAGGCATTGGGGGTGGCCCTCCGCGGAAGACCCTCCGACGCTCAAGTCAGTGAGGAAGAAATCAGCGATCAATAAGATAATGGGGAGGTGGATCTCTCCAGGAGGCCTCTCCGGGGGCAGCCAATCGGGAGCTCTGGAAGGCAAGAGCACCGACGAGCTGCCATCGTGAGGGCAGGAGAGTCAGAGCGCACGTATGAGTGTGCGTCCAAGAGAGCGCGCGTGTACCTGATGGAATCTGCCAGTGTGGTAGTTATAGGCTGTCACCTGTGTCTTGAGCGCCTTCTGGAAGGTTCAGAGGTTGTTAGGATACGGAGGTAGATATAATTAGGCCTTTGTGGGGCCGTTGGAATCCATATCCCATTTGTTAGGGGATCGACAGCCAGGAGAGCTTCTTGATGACTGAGATCTGGCTGAGTAGGCCTGGGGGAGTCATGATAGGTCCTAGACCACGTTTCGATATGATTCCTTATCTAGGATGTCGTTATGGTGAACCTGGGCTCTCCCGTGTCAGGTTCCGCGGAGGTGGGTGTTGGATTGTGGATCATTTGATGTAGTCGGGCCATGGTGACTCGGGGGGAAGCAAGCTACGAGAGCCCGGGACGGAGCCGAGCTATGGAAGCCCGGAAGGAGCCGAGCTAGGGAAGCCCGGAAGGGCCGAGCTATGGAAGCCCGGAGGGGCCGAGCTATGGAAGCCCGGAAGGGCCGAGCTAGGGAAGCTCGGAAGGGCCGAGCTATGGAAGCCCGGAAAGGCCGAGCTACGGAAGCCCGGAAGGAGCCGAGCTAGGGAAGCCCGGAAGGGCCGAGCTACGGAAGCCCGGAAGGGCCGAGCTACGGAAGCCCGGAAGGAGCCGAACTACGGAAGCCCGGAAGGAGCCGAGCTACAGAAGCCCGAAAAGGACCGAGCTACGGAAGCCCGAAAAGGCCGAGCTAGGGAAGCCCGGAAGGGCGAAGGGAGGAGGTTGGCCTTAGCCACCTCGCACGGATATTGATGCAATGATGATTTTACCCCCCAACACATGCCCTCCACTCCCTAGTTCGAAGCGTAGGTTCGGGCATAGGGAGTATAAGTCCGAGCGGCACATTCCGATGGGACGTTTTGGTTTGGACAGCCCGTGCAATAATGCCCTAATTAATGCGATAGGGTCATTGTACCTTCGAGGGTAAGTCTCCTCCAAGAGTGACGGTTGGGATTACACCACGTCATGAATCCCGATCGATCGGGCATTTGTCGAGGTGATTCCGGATGCCTCGGGAGAGACGCCCATCCCCTCAAGGTGGCTTCCTTAGCAGGGAAGCAAAGCGACAACTGCAATATATATAGATACATGCATGTTTGCATCATCCTCTCATCTTGCCTTTCGAAGAGATTGGCCTTTCATCTTTCTCGACGCTCATCATTTTGCCTGGTGTTATTCTCAATCGAGATGGCGATGAGTCCCGACGATGTGGCTTCAGAGATCGTCGCTGAGGATTTGGTGAGGATTCACCAATGGTATGGCATGCCCTCAGATGTGGTTCTGCGGGTGCCGGAGTCTGAAGATAGAGTCTCACGAGATCTAGAGTCTGGGGTCTTCATTTATGAAGACAGTTTGAAGGTAGGCTTTCGTTTCCCTCTCCATCCTTTGGTGAAGGAGATAATGACCCACTACAACATCTGTGAGCCATAGCGTTAGGCCCACGCGGCGCTTGGTAAGGGGCGCCAGGGCGGAACGAGCGATATACATTGTCACGCTTCTTTATTGGTGACGCCACTTTTCCCGAGAGGACAAGTCATTGGCCGGATGCTGGACTTCTTCCCTCTGAGCTTTCCAAAAAAGAGGCCAGCTTTAGGAGGCTTGGGGAAGCGCTGAGGGCATTTATTGCAAGGGCCGGCAGATCGGAAAATGTCCTGCTTGGGGGAATTCCCGAATAGTCTGTTCATGCTTACCGATTTCGCTCGGGATGGGGCGCGACACTTCAGATTCTGTAGGCATTGAAATGATGACACGTGGCAAGCTCTTATGGGTCGGTGGCTATGGCGCGACCGATTGAGGTACCTGCCCAGCGAGTATAAATATGACCGAGGGGTATCGGTCTCAACCATCCCTCGGTTCAAGTCCTGAAACAATGGCCTCTTAAGGGTGATCATCTGGTGAGCTGCGCACCTCACTGAACGGCCTGCTGCGCTTGGAGAGGGGGCGACCCACCATTACCGTGGACGGGCTGGGTCTGGCGTCGACCCTGGCTGGCCAACAGCAGCTCGTTCGGGTGGTGGAGGAATATGTGGACGTATCGACCAAAGAGGTGGAGGCCCTGTGCCGGGTGGTAGACCGGCAAAGGGAGGAGATTGCCTCGCTCCGTCAGCAGGTGGCCGACCTCACAGAGCATTTGGAAGACCTGTTGGCCTCGGGGAGCGACTCCGAACTTTGATTCGGGGCCCCTATTGCTTTCGCTTTTTATTTATGTCTTTTCTATCTTTTTGTAATCCTTTTTCCGATAAATGAAAAATGGATCTATTTTGGGTAACCCTTCTTCTTTTTCAAATGTTTTAACCTTGATCATGCTATCCACGTAATAGTTAGGAAGTTGGCTTAGCTCCATTTTTACGCGTTGATATGGACGCTTTGATCGACGGGTTGTAGGGGCATTACCCAAAGATCTTTAGTGGCAGAGGGGAATCCCCTGGCTTTGTTCGGGGCTTTTGGCCGATTACGCAGGGCTTAATGGGCCCTTTAAAGGAGTTTGCCGAAGGTGCCTTCTTTTTGTGCGTCGACGGTTTTTGTTTAGCGTGTTTATTTTCAAACCGGACGAAGTTTTTGGGGACTATTTGGAAGTCACCTGGCTTTAATTGGGCCTGTGCACCTCGGCTCTCTACAGGTATTTCAGCCTGAGTTTGTCACTTGGCCCGGCCGAGGTTCGGAGAATATTTTACTTGGCCCTGCCAAGGTTCGGAGAATTTATTGCTCGGCCCAGCCGAGGTTCGGAGAATATTTTACTTGGCCCTGCCAAGGTACGGAGAATTTGTTGCTCGGCCTGGCCGAGGTTCGGAGAATATTTTACTTGGCCCTGCCAAGGTTATAAGAATATTTTACTTGGCTCTGCCAAGGTTCGGAGAATTTGTTGCTCGGCCCAGCCGAGGTTCGGAGAATATTTTACTTGGCCCTGCCAAGGTTCGGAGAATTTGTTGCTCGGCCCAGCCGAGGTTCGGAGAATATTTTACTTGGCCCTGCCAAGGTTCGGAGAATTTGTCGCTCGGCCCAGCCGAGGTTCAGAGAATTTGTTGCTCGGCCCGGCCAAGGTTCGGAGAATATTTTACTTGGCCCTGCCAAGGTTCGGAGAATATTTTACTTGGCCCTGCCAAGGTTCGGAGAATTTGTTGCTCGGCCCAGCCGAGGTTCGGAGAATATTTTACTTGGCCCTGCCAAGGTTCGGAGAATTTGTTGCTCGGCCCAGCCGAGGTTCGGAGAATATTTTACTTGGCCCTGCCAAGGTTTGGAGAATTTGTTGCTCGGCCCAGCCGAGGTTCGGAGAATATTTTACTTGGCCCTGCCAAGGTTTGGAGAATTTGTCGCTCGGCCCAGCCGAGGTTGGAGAATATTTTACTTGGCCCTGCCAGGTTCGGAGAATTTGTTGCTCGGCCCAGCCGAGGTTCAGAGAATATTTACTTGGCCCTGCCAAGGTTCGGAGAATTTGTTGCTCGGCCCAGCCGAGGTTCGGAGAATATTTTACTTGGCCCTGCCAAGGTTCGGAGAATTCCTGTCCAAACAAGGAGCTCGGTCGTGCCAATGATTGGTAAGCAGCATCTGTTTCTTTTTGCAATTTTTGGTGATGTAGTGCATAATGATTTGCATTGAGGAAAATGTGCCAATAGGAAGATATAATGAGGCATATGAAAATAAATTTGGAGAGGGCGTACCCTATTGATAATATTTTCGGAGATTGTCCGAATTCCACGTCCGAGGAATGGATTTCCTATCTAGATCTTGTAGCTTGTAGGTTCCCGGTCCGATGATCTCCGCTACTTGGTACGGGCCCTCCCAGTTTGGCGCCAGCTTTCCTTGTTCCAGCGGCTTGGAGACAGAGGCCTTTCGGAGGACAAGGTCGCCGGGTAGGAAGGCCTTCCCTTTGACTCTGGAAGCATGGTAACGGACCACCCTTTGTTGATAAGCAGCCACTCTGATCCGACCTTCTCTCTAATTTCCTCCACCAAGTCGAGGTTGGTGCGGAGTTGTTCGTTGCTAGCTTCTTCTGAGTAGCTTTCCACCCGCAGTGATGGGAGGCCGACTTCCACAGGGATAACGGCCTCTGTACCGAAAGCCATTCGGAATGGGGTTTTGCCTGTCGAAATTCTTGGGGTTATGCGGTAGGCCCATAAGTCATGGTGCAGCTCCTCCGCCCACCTGCCTTGGGCTCTGGAGAGGCAAGCTTTGATTCCCTGAAGGAGGGTCCTGTTGGTCACCTCGGCCGCTCCGTTGGCTTATGGGTGCCCGACTGAAGTGAGGTGATGATGGATTCCATGTTCCTCAAAGAACTGGCAGAATTTAGAGTTGTCAAACTGCTTGCCGTTGTCAGTGATTATGGTATGCGGGAGGCCGAATCGGCAGATGATAGACCTCCAAACAAAATCTCTGGCCCGTGCTTTGGTAATTTGTGCGACTGCTTCCGCTTCGACCCATTTGGTGAAGTAGTCAATAGCGACAAATAGGAATTTCCTCTATCTCGTGGCAAGCGGGAATGGGCCGAGGATGTCCATCCCCCATTTGGCGAAGGGCCAAGTGGAGGATATGGAAATTAGCTCGGCGGAAGGGAGCCTTTGGATGCTCGAATGCCTCTGGCAGGGGTCGCAAGCTCGGACTAGGTCGTCTGCGTCTTTTTGCATGGTCGGCCAGTAGTAGCCTTGTCGTAGCACTTTATGGCATAGGGACCGACTTCCCAAATGGTTACCGCAAATCCCTTCATGTACCTTATGCAGAGCATAATCTGCTTCGGACGGGCGAAGGCATCTGAGCAGCGGCATGGAAAAAGACTGTTTGTAAAGCTGGTTGTCAATTAATACGTAATGAGTGGCCTGCAGCCTCAGCTTTCTAGCCTCTCTCCGGTCGGACGGAAGCGATCCTTCTTTGAGGTATTTGAGGATAGGGTCGAACCAAGATGGTTCAGCCTCAACTTGCATTATTCGGTCGGCTTCCGCAATGCTGGGCCTTTCCAGAGTCTCCAAGTGGAACTTTCGCTCGGCATCCATTGTTTCCGCGGTCGCCAATCGGGAGAGTAGGTCGGCATGGGCGTTCTCGGATCTGGGAATCTGAATAATTTCGAATTCAGCAAAATGGGGAAGCAGGTTCCGTACCTCCTAGATATATCGAATCATGTTCAGCTCCCGGGCCTCAAACTCTCCCCGTACATTGCCGGCTACCAGCTGAGAGTCGGTGAAGGCATTAAGCTTTTTCACCTTCAGATTGCGGGCAATTCGGAGACCAGCTAACAGGGCTTCATACTCGGCCTCATTGTTGGAGGCCGGGAAGGAGAATCAGACGCCATATTCGAAGGTTAACCCCTCCAGACTGGTAAGAACCAGACCCGCACCGGAGTGATGGGCGTTAGATGACCCGTCGACATGGAGGAGCCATCAGGCTCTAGCTTTTGGTTCTTTGAGGGAGTCTGGGGTAGAACCGTCCTCCGAGATGGTACACTCGAGGAGGAAGTCGGCTAGCACCTGGGCCTTGATGGCTGGGCGAGGCTGGAAATGTATGTCATGCTCACTTAGCTCGACGGCCCATTTGGTCAGTCTCCCGATGTCTCGGGACGGTGGACTACCGTCTTGATGGGTTGGTCGGTTAGAACCGTCACAAATGTGCTTGGAAGTATGGCCACAGCTTTTGAACTGAGGTGATTAAGGCCAGCACCATCTTTTCGATTCTGCTGTACCTCGTCTCCGCATCGCGGAGCAGCCTGCTGACATAGTAGATCGGCTTTTGGATCTTGCCTTCTTCCTTGATCAGCACCGAGCAGACTGCACCTTCCGAAATGGCCAGGTATAAGAATAGGGTCTCTCCTGGGATCGGACTGCTGAGGAGCAGAGGCGAGCCGAGGTACTTCTTGAGATCTTGAAATGACCTTTGACATTCGGGAGTCCACTAGAAGTTTTTAGCCGATCGGAGAGTTTTGAAGAAGGGGAGGCATCTCTTGGCCGACCGCGCCACGAAGCGATTTAGGGCCGCTATCCTCCCAGTTAGGTGTTGGACCTCTTTGACAGATGCCAGGGGTGCCATTTGTTGGAGAGCTTGAATCTTCTGGGGGTTGGCTTCGATACCTCGCTGGGAGACCATGAAGCCGAGAAACTTCCCTGAGTTGACACCGAAGGCACATTTGGTCGGGTTGAGTCTCATCCCGTACTTGCGCAGCGTGGTGAAGCTCTCCGCGAGGTCCTCAACATATCGTGAATCCTCCTTGCTTTTAACCAGCATGTCATCCACGTACACCTCCATATTCCGGCCGATCTGCTCCTTGAACACTTTGTTGACCAACCTCTGGTAGGTGGCACCTACATTTTTAAGACCAAAAGGCATAATGCGGTAACAGTAAGTACCTCGGTCGGTTATGAAGGCGGTCTTTTCTTCATCTTCAGGGGCCATTCGGATCTGATTGTAGCCGGAATAGGCGTCCATGAATGACAACATCTGGTGGCCTGAGGTGGCGTCCACGAGCTGGTCAATTCGAGGGAGGGGGAAGCTATCCTTCGGGCAGGCTTTGTTGAGGTCGGTGAAGTCGATGCAGATTCTCCACTTGCCGTTTGACTTTTTCATCATGACGACGTTTGACAGCCAGCTCGGGTAATTTACCTCTCGGACGAAATTGGCTTTGATGAGTTTGTCTACCTCTTCTTTAATGGCCTTTTGTCATTCTGGGGTGAAACTCCTCTTCTTCTGCTTAACCGGCCTGTGCGTTTCGTCCACATTGAGATGATGGACGAGAACCTTGGGGCTGATCCCTGGCATGTCGGAGGCGGACCAGGCGAAGATGTCAGCATTACTTCGGAGGAACCCGATCAATCTGTGCCAAGGCTCTCCTTTGAGCAGCGACCCAATTTTGATGGTTCGGTCGGATCGAGCTTCGTCCAACGGTACCTCCTCCAATTCCTCTACTGGTTCTCCTCTTTGTTCGGCGAAGTCCTCGCGAGTGTCTAGCCCATCAACCTCTGGCATTCTAGATTGAAGGCTTGTAACAAAGCACTGCCGAGCCACGGCCTAACTTCCCCGAACAACTCCAACTCCTCACTCGGTGGGGAACTTCATGGATAGGTACGGGATGGAGACAACTACCTTGAGGGACATCAGACCGGGCCTGCCGAATATTGCATTGTAGGGGGATCTGAGATCGGTTACCAAGAAATCTGTCTGGACAATAAAAAGGTGGCTCAGCTCATCAAATCAATCAATAGAACCTGGCTTCAAAGCGTTGAACCAGGTTCGGGCGGATCCTCTGAGGGTGGAGGGGAAGGCGCGACAGAGGACCGCATCGGATGCTCCGTGGAACATCATAATCGACCGAAAGCTACTGAGATGGTCGTCCGGGTCAGAAGAGCCGTGATAGGGTTCGACGGCTAGTAACTTGACATGGGAGGGAATCACTTCCTCCATGATCCTTTTAGAGAAAGGGATGCCCTGCTCCGCCTTGGGCTGGGGCGGATGGGCCTGCTTGGCGGCGTCTAGCTCTTGACGCATTTCCTGGATCTGATGATGGAACTCCTCTTCGCCAGCCAGAGGGGGAGCTGGGCGAGAAGATCGCAGAGACGGCGTCGAATCATGGTGGGAAGTCACCGGTGAGAGAGACCAGGCTCGCCGAGATCTGGGAGGATCTTTGTTGCGACCGCCTCGCGGGATCGGCTTGTCCCTTTAGGTCGGTGTGGGGGGTCCGCGAATTTGTGTGGACTGGAGAAGGAGGTCACCGATGAAGAAGGAACCGCCGCTTCCTTGTGAAAGCGCGGAGCAGGAGGAGCTGTGAGGCACTCCTGAACTAGATGGGTCAGAGTTTGAACTTGCTAGACCAGCGAAGCAAACTGGTCCTGGGTCATCGGAATGGCAGGTGGTGACGGGGTTTCGACTGGTGGTGGTCGCGGCGCTACACCGCTCGTCGGATCAGGCCTCTGGGAAGCGGCCTGATCTTAAGCTTCCGAGGTTGCTCTTCTCTGGTTGGCCATTAGAGAGGTTCTGCTCCGGATTTAGATCCTTATCTCCTCTTTTCAAGTTTTAATGGGACTTGAGGCCCTTCCTCTAGCGCCAATCTGTTGCTGCCAGGATCCGTCCTCCGACTTGGTCGCGATCGATCTCCAGGGAGAGGGGGCAGACCTGCACAAAAAGTCCTCGCACGAGAGGCGTTGGGGGTGGCCCTCCGCGGAAGACCCTCCGACGCTCAAGTCAGTGGGAAAGAAATCGGCGATCAACAAGATAATGGGGAGGTGGATCTCTCTGGGAGGCCTCTTCGGGGGCGGCCAATCGGGAGCTCTGGAAGGTAAGAGCACCGACGAGCTGCCGTCGTGAGGGCAGGAGGTCAAAGCGCACGTATGAGTGTGCATCCAAGAGAGCGCGCGCGTACCTAAGGGAATCTGCCAGTGTGGTAGTTATAGGCTGTCACCTGTGTCTTGAGCACCTTCTGGAAGGTTCAGAGGTTGTTAGGATACGGAGGTGGATAGAATTAGGCCATTGTGAGGCCGTTGGAATCCGTATCCCGTTTGTTAGGGGATCAACGGCCAGGAGAGCTTCTTGATGACTGAGATCTGGCTGAGTAGGCCTGGGGGAGTCATGATAGGTCCTAGGCCACATTTCGACATGATTCCTTGTCTAGGATGTCGTTATGGTGAACCTGGGCTCTCCCGCGTCAGGTTCCGTGGAGGTGGGTATTGGATTGTGGATCATTTGACGTAGCCGGGCCATGGTGACTCGAGGGGAAGCGAGCTACGAGAGCCCAGGAAGGAGCCGAGCTACGGAAGCCGGAAGGAGCCGAGCTAGGGAAGCCCGGAAGGGCTGAGCTATGGAAGCCCGGGAGGGGCCGAGCTATGGAAGCTCGGAAGGGCCGAGCTAGGGAAGCCCAGAAGGGCCGAGCTATGGAAGCCCGGAAAGGCCGAGCTACGGAAGCCCGGAAGGAGCCGAGCTAGGAAAGCCCGGAAGGGCCGAGCTACGGAAGCCCGGAAGGAGCCGAGCTATGGAAGCCCGGAAGGAGCCGAGCTACGAAAGCCCGGAAAGGACCGAGCTATGGAAGCTCGGAAAGGCCGAGCTAGGGAAGCCCGGAAGGGCGAAGGGAGGAGGTCGGCCTTAGCCGCCTCGCACGGATATTGATGCAATGATGATTTTACCCCCCAACACCCTTTAATGTGATGCCCTTGAATTGATCTTCAATGTCATCTGCATCATTTATACCTTTTCCCTTCCTTGATGGAAGATCATTAGATTATCAAAGATAACATGAATTGATTCTTCAACTATTAAAGTCTTTTTGTTGAATATTCTAAAAGCTCTACTATGTAAAGAATATCCAAAAAAAATTCCTTCATTAGACTTAGCGTCAAATTTATCAAGGTTTGATTTTCTATTATTTAATACAAAACATCGACATCCAAAAACATGAAAGTAACCAATATTAGGTTTTCTTCCTTTCCAAAGTTCATACAGAGTCTTTTTCAAAACAGGTCTGATTAATGCACGATTTAAAACATAACATGCAGTGTTAATAGCTTCTGCCCAAAAATATTTTGGAAGATTACTTTCACACAACATGGTACGCGCAATTTCCTCTAATGTTCTATTCTTTCTTTCAACTACTCCATTTTGTTGTGGTGTTCTTGGTGCAAAAAAATTATGTTCAATTCCATTTTCATTACAAAATTCTTCAAAAGATTTATTTTCAAATTCTTTTTCATGATCACTTCGTATTAACAAAACAGAAGAATTCATTTCGTTTGTAATAATTTTTGAAATGACGGAAATGCTTCATCTTTACTAGCTAGAAATAAAATCCATGTGAAGCGAGAGAAATCATCAATAATAACGAAACCATATCTTTTACCTCCTAGACTAGTGGTTCTTGTAGGACCGAATAAGTCTATATGCAAGAGCTCCAATGGTCTAGTGGTTGAAACAAAATTCTTTGATTTAAAAGAAACTCGGGTTTGTTTTCTAAATTGACAAGCATTGCAAATCTTATCTTTTTCAAAAATAAGTTTTGGCAAACCATGTACTAAATCCTTTTTAAATAATTTAGATAGTAAATCCATGCTTGCACGAGCTAGCCTACGATGCCATAACCAACTATATCAGTTTTATTATTAGTAGCAACTAGGCAATCAATATTTTGATCATGCAAATCATTTAAATTAACAATGTATACATTACCATACCTTTGACCAACAAATCTCATGTTTTCATTAGCAGGATTTCTAACAATGCATAAGGATGATTCAAATACAACATTAAATCCTTTGTCACATAATTGACTAATGCTAAGTAAATTGTGTTTCAAACCTTTTACAAGCAAAACATTATCAATATAAGCATGAGGTGTAATACCTATTTTTCCAATGCCAATTATTTTTCCTTGGCCATTATCACCGAAAGTAACAACACCTCCATCTTTTGCTTCCAAAGTGATGAATTGTGATTCATCACCGGTCATGTGTCTTGAGCACCCGCTGTCCAAGTACCATTGTCTTTTAATTGCTCGGGTTGCAAGACACACCTGCATACATAATTTTAATTTTTATTCTTAGGTACCCAAGCTTTCTTGGGTCCTTTAGGGTTAGTCAAAATGGTTCCTTTTGGGATCTATATTTTCCTTATCTTTTGTGTTTGGAAAATATAAGCTTTGTGTCCAATTTTTTGACATTTAAAACATGTAATTTTAGTAGAATCATCAGCATGCTCATAAATATTTTTCAGAAATTTTTGTCTTTAAAAAATATTGTATCCAAGACCAGCTCTATTGTAAATAGCTCTTTGACTATTTAAAATTATTTCTAATTTTTCTGAGCTTAGACTAAATCTATCAATAATTGGTTTTAATTTATCTACTTTATTTTTCAAATCTTGGTTTTCCTTTAACAATGATTCATTATCCTTTGAAATTCTTTCTTTTTCAAGAGTAAGATTTTTGATTTCATTTTTCAATTCTTTGCTTTTTGAACTTAAATTTGCAAAATCATCAATAAGTTCATAAAATGCACATTGTAATTCATCAAAGGTAAAGTCATCTAAAAAGTTAGGGCTTACCTCATCATTATCAGCCATTAAACAAACATTGGCAACTTCAGTTTTCTCTTCATTTTCTGAACTTGTAGCTTCACTGTCGCTCCAAGTGGCCATCATTGCTTTTTCTTTATTCTTCTAGATGCCTTCTTTAATAGTGGACAATCTGGTCTGATGTGTCCAGGATTCTTGCACTCATAGCATGTTGGAGGTTCACTCTTTTCCTTATCTTTGCTATGATCTCCTTTGACAAAATGCTTTCTTTTTCCAAATCTCTTTTTCTTCATGAACTTTTTAAATTTTCTTGAAATAAGTGCCATATCATCATCTTTCTCACTCTCACTTGTTGGTTTTTCACTCTCATCTTCTTGAGTTGCACTCTTCAATGCCATGGTCCTTCTCTTCTTTGAATCATCTTCATCAATATGTTGTCGTTGCTGAAGTTCGTGAGTCATCAAAGAACCAACCAACTCTTCAAGTGATAAGTTGTTGAGATCTTTTGCTTCTTGAATTGCTGTGACTTTTGCTTCCCATGTCCTAGTAAAGATCTTAATATTTTTCTAACAAGATCACTGTTATCATAAGATTTTCTAAGACTCTTCAATCCATTAATAATGTCAGTAAATCTTGTAAACATATCAGTAATATTTTCAGTAGGATCCATCTTAAATAATTCATACTTATGAACAAGCATTTTTATTTTGGATTCCTTGACTTGATTTGTACCCTCATGGGTGACTTCAAGTCTATCCCATATTTTCTTAGCAGACATACAAGTAGATATGCGATTAAACTCATTTGCATCAAGAGAGCAATAAAGAATATTCATAGCTTAGCATTTAATTAAGCTAATTTCTTGTCTTGCTCATCCCATTCAGATTTGGTTTTTGCAATATTGACATTTTCAATCATAATAGTGGGTGTGTGAGGTCCATTAATTATGATTCCCCATAAATCATAATCTAGTGCTTGAATGAATATTTTCATTCGTGCTTTCCAATATGTGTAATTTGTTCCATTGAATAAAGGTGGTCTATTAGTTGATTGTCCCTCAATCAATATGGAGTTCATTGGGATTACTAAAGATCTTTGGCTCCAAGCTAATCAAAGCTATAGAAATCAAGAGCACGTGCTCTGATACCACTTGTTGCCCAGATGTAGTAACCCAAGAGGGGGGTGAATTGGGTTATTTAAAAATAATTTAATTTCTATGCAGATATATGTGCTTTTAACCCTAATTTGATTTGCAGCGATGAAGTGGAGTGCATAGAATAATAACAACAGAAAAGCAAAAAACCACAAACACATAAAAGTTTATAGTGGTTCGGTGCCAAACTCAGCACCTACATCCACTCCCCAACACTTTTGGGACTTCCACTAATCGTATCACAACGATTACAACCTCTAGCCGAACCAGGCTAGCCCTCTTATTTATACGGCACAAGGCAGCCAAAAACCCCTAGCCAAACCTAGGCTAGTCCTCTTGTTTCATGGCATAAGGAAGCCAAAAGCCCCTAGCCAAACCTAGGCTAGTCCTCTTGTTTCACGGCACAAGGAAGCCAACAACAAACCAGGGTTTACTAACTCTTTTACAAGATAATCAGAGTATGTAAAGGAGAAGCTCCTACAATGAGCAGATATTCGGAAAACACTTTACAACTTTTGAAGTAATAAACTCAGCAATAAATGAACTAGGTTGAAGCAGCTGAAGTCTTGAATGCTTGAAAAGCTTCAATGATTCGGACGACCTTTCGTAGCAAGGAATGAACTTGAATGCCCAGCAACCACTCAACAAATATGCAATGAAGGCTCTTTTCTTGATTTTCTTTTCTTTGAACTTTCTTTTCAAAAATCATCAAGGTGTGCTTCTAATCCCAGCTATTTATAACCATCTAACAAGAAGATATCCGTTAGATACATAAGAAATAAAAGAAAATAATAACGAAAGAAAATATAACCGTTAAACATGTTTCCCTTAAGCATTGAATGCAGATCTCCATTTGAGGAAGGATGAGCACGGTAAAATTTTAAAAATCAAAAGTTAAATATAGCTTGAAATAGCAATAGAGAAAGAGAGTAAGAAGAGAGCTCTCATAAAAGCTCAGGCGGCGGTTGACTGAAAAATAAATCCAAGTAGCTGAGGATATGAATGCCATCGTCCAAGAGTTAAGCAAGGGACCTCAGCTAGCTAATCACTTAGCTAACCAGAGAGACCAAAAGCAAATAAGACGTCCATAGGTATCTCTTTAGTCAGCTAGAAGGTTGCTAGTTAGCTCTCCAACTAACTCACAACAAAAAGCAACGACTAGCAGGGTCAAAAGCTGAATACTTAGTTAACTAGGCAGCTAACTAAGCAACGGTCATTTAGCTCTTTAGTTAACTATCAGGGAAAAAGCAACGGCAGAGGAAAAGTTTCATGCATCCATATTAGCTCTCCAGCTAACTAAATTTGAATCCCTCTCGGCTGCAGGAGAAAAGTAAAATAGTTAGTTAGCTGAATAGCTAACTGAAGAATGGCCAGTTAGCTCACGAGCTAACTAGAAGCAAAAGCAACAGGTT
>UESW01003927.1:1020103-1042712 GCA_900491605.1 Calamus simplicifolius
AAATAAAAACTCTCATGCTATAAATATATTTTTTAATTTGTTAGATATGGACAAACTGTACCAAACCAAAGTTCAGGGCAAACTATACAGAATCATTCCAGAACTAATTTGGTTCAATGATTTAATACATAGGCCAAACCACCTCGAATCGATCCCGAACCACTTTGTACCATATTGGACCATTTGGTTCAGCTTGATATAGTGTGGTTTATAGGTTGGGGCCTCCGGTTTACCTGACCGGTATAGTATATTTCATACTGAATTATATCAATTCGGTACTGAAATAGTACCAGCTTCTAGTATAGCAAACCTTGAAGGTGGTTGTTTTGTTGTATAAGCCATGATAATAGAGGTACTAAGTAAGATTGCATCTCCATGGATGTGTTTAGAAAGTTGAATCTCAAATTATGGCATTGATACTCTACCTACCAGTAGGGCTAAATGAAAAAAGGTTATGGAAATTAGCTACCATGAATTGTTAAGTGTGAACTGGGAATAATATGTCAAACAATTCATGGATCAAGCTGTTTCCCTGTTGCCAAACTCAATATTTTGGGAGGACCATGCATTTTTATCAAACTATATGACACATGACACGAGAATTGATATTCACTTTCCTCATTATAACAGAATAAAAATAAGATCAATGATGTAAAGGCCCATAAAATGTGAAAAAATAAGTAGGATTCAAAGAAATCAGGCATACCATAAATATTCCAATTAATTCTGAAATTAATTATTGGATCAATCTTGTTGGGACCCTCTTCGGATAGATGCAGGAACCTATGAAAATCGAGTAGAGTTCTACTAGCTTTTATATTGTACACCATAAATCAATAGTGAATCACATCCAATTGCCATAAATCACTTACTCAAACATTCATCCTAATAAAAACTTTTTACCTGTTCATTTGATTCATACATTTCTCAATTTAATAACTCAACTTAATTTATCCTGTTTAGATAGAATAGTATTCTGATAAAATCGAGTAGAGTTCTACTAGCTTTTATGTTATGCACCATAAATCAATAGTGAATTACATCCAATTGCCATAAATCACTTGCTCAAACATTCATCCTAATAAAAACTTTTTAACCTGTTCATTTGATTCATACATTTCTCAATTTAATAACTCAACTTAATTTATCCTGTTCAGATAGAATAGTATTCTGATATCTTGTTTAGCAAAATCTTTAAACAACATCCATATTATTTTTACACATAGCTTTGAAGATCACATTCATAATTGATTTCACCATTAAAACCATTTCATACATTCAGATCAAGTCTGTAGTACATCACTAGGTTACAACTATGTACATCCATACATACATGTTCTCCCCATCCTCATATACACACACCTCTAGATACATTTTATATCCAATTTGCATTTCTCTAAACTAACAAATATCACAACATATAACTAGGGATCCACATCCCAGATCAAAGCTAAGGCCAACCTTCTAATCCTGCCAATGAGCTCACTGATCTGTAATGAAAAATACCAACAATAATGGGGTGAGACCAAAGTCTTAGTGACTGGATAACCATCTAACCATGAAAAAATTAAGAACAAAATCACCATTTCAAAATATACCAACACCGTATAGTATGAATAAATCAAAGTACACTTTTGAACATGATATCAGAAAACATAAAACATAGCCTATGCTTCAAATAATATACCAATACTGAATTACTATATCAATCATTTTCCCATTGAAAAATAAACTATTTGTATAAAAATCATGTATGTTGTATTGTTTTATAAAACATGTAAATACTTTTCTGTAGCCCAGCCTGTCGTTCTTTTCACTTTGATCTCGACTGGGATATGTTTTGCCTACTGGCATTTCTTTTTTAAACTCTCCCCCACCAGGGGTTTGTTTGGCCCACCAGCTCTGTTTAAAATACAATGCATATTTTTTAAATCTGCCCACCGGCATTTCTTTTTAAACTTTCCCCACTGGGATGACTTGGCCCCCATGCTTTTTTAAAAAAAAAACCATATGCAAACTTTTCAAAATCTCATGATGCTGAGCTATGTGTACTGCCTCTGAGGTATCATCCTACAGTCGCCTTCTGCAGATGTACTCTATTGGGTGCGTGTCTGTTCAACGGATTTTGGCACATTAGTGGCACCCTTCACTACTCATGTGGTTCACCAGATAAGTGCCTGTATCTTTTTCTTGGCTTCCACCATGCCCCTCCGTGCCCCCTCGGGCCATATAGTAACCAAGCTCATTATCGAGCTATAATTCTTTGCCCCCATGGGCTGATTTTAACTTGTCTTATTGGGCTTGGTCTAGCTTGTACTCACTCTTGGCCTTGGGATCATCGTACAATCGAATCGCAAGGAGGTGCCACTGGTTCAGTAGTGTGCAATGCTCATGCTACGACACAGACTATAGGGTGATCAGTCCCATAGATGCCCGGTGCTTTGTATGATACATGCATCAAAATATATTCTTTTTGAAACTTTACGATGCATATATGCCCATGCATGCCTTTGAAACTCATACTTTTTCTTTGAAAGTAATGCTCTTTTTCTGAAACTCATGCTTTGAATTGAAATATGCTTTGAATTCAGGCTTTGCTGTAAAATATATTTTAAACCATGCTTTGAAATGCATTAAAAACTTAGTTCTCATTTCCCATGTTTGAAACCACTTTGAAACACTATAGTAGGCATATCATATCTTGGGTTTATATCAAAATAATTAAAAAAGATATAACTATTTATAATTTGAATGTCGACTTGGTCCTGAATAGAGCAGAGTGGAGGAAGCAAATTTATGTAGCCAACCCCATTAGTTGGGAAAAGGCTTGGATGAGTTGAGTTGAGTATATCAAAATATCCACATGATATCTTAAAAATAATATACACAACTAGATGAGAAACCACTCACCTTTACTATTAGCTCTCTTTCAGCTACTCTCTCTCTCTCTTGTTTTGACTCCCTGAAACAATTTTTTGGACTTAAGTCACCTCATAGGTTTGATCAGGGGTACATATAACTAGGTTCTCAGGTTTACATGACATAACCATAATCATGGGAATGGCACACATGTGGACAAAAGAGACTTCCCGTCTCCAAGCTTTTGGCATGGTATCATAAGGAGAAGCTCCTAAAGCGCACAATTGTCAATCAGAAAATAATAAAGCAACAAAGGCACTTTATGTTGCCAATGGAGTTCGCTAAGCAAGCTTCGATCAGAGCCAAAAATTTCTCCAAAGTGGCTAACAATGGAAGTGTGATTTAAGTTTCCTCATATGACCAAAATTTCAAAACTAGGAAAAAAAATATTGCTAAATTATAATTATGATGGGTTTATATCTTTCTAATTTATTTTTAGAAAAATATAGTTTGAACTCCGTATATAATTGATCGGCGTCAAATAATATTTTCTTGAATCATATTTAAGACCTTTTCACTTCTGGATAGTTTTTTATTTTTTAATTTTTGGAAAAAAAGGTAGATGAACCTCATTCTAGTACAATTATGGATTGAACCCAAGAAGTGCCATTTAGAGAGATATACCACATATTATCAAGTTAATAAAAACAAATTTTTATTGTACAAAAATAAATCACTTTCCATCATTTTTATTGAACATCAATTGCTGCTTAACAAATATATGCTTTAAATAAAAAGTATATATTTATAGAAATAGGACATGTATTTAATATCTAATTGCGTGAAATTCTAATAAGAAAATGCTTTGATCCATCATCAATGAGCAGATATTTTTGGACAATATTAATTATAATCAAGGGTAAAAATTATAAAACTTTTTCTGATAAGGATATTTGAATGAAAAGGATTAAAGATTTTTTTTGGATTTTAATAAATTTTTATTGTTTGGAGCTATGTCGAGAGAGGAGAGGAGGGCATGAGCACTGAAGTCATTCAAAAATGTTAATTTTGAAAACTCATGTATACGATGGGTTTTGATGAAATTTAAATAGAAATTCTTTACTAAAATTATTTATTTTAAAGCTATCCTCTAACGTAATTAAAAATCTAGTAACCTGGATTGTATGGTCCTAGAATCTCTTATCTACTCTCCTCCTTCATCACATCCTATCAAGAAAAACCAATCGCACAATCTAAACCCTAAGCCTAACAACCAAACTTCTCAATCTATATAGTTTCTTATTTGCTTAAATTTCCCTCCACTTTCCTCCAAAAATCCTAAAATATGGCGTCTGAAGAAGTCGACACCATTGTGAAAGAGCGAAATCAGCAGCAATCAGTTGAATGGTTCAAGTATTCCAATAGAGAGGTGATGAAATCTATTTTGGGTTAGAGTGATGGGAGGATCAAATCCTACAATGTGACATCCTCGAAGGTTCTGATGGTGGATCTTGTGTCACTGATCTCTAAGTTTGGCTAAATTATTCTTACCTCTTATATTCCTTTCTAATACATCTTTGATTTTTATCACGAATGATTCTGGAATAGTTATAATTTAAAATTTACTTGTGTTGACTTTATTTTTACTCTTGTAGATGGTAGTATACACCTCTATATATCATGTTGCACATATTACTGTTACTAGAACTTCCATTTAATTGAAGCTGTGATGGAACAGCGACAAGCATGTTGTGATGCTTAAAGTGGAGAAAATTCTACATGTTGGGACGATCGACCTCAAGGAATATCTGTTAGAAAAGACAAAGTTAGCTTTAGAGTTTATTCACCTTTGTGCTCGGACGACTACGATAAATTGAATAATTGACACATTTTCTCAATTAGTCATTAGCTTTAGAGTTTATTCACCTTTGTGCTCGGACGACTATGATAAATTGAATAATTGACACCATTTTCTTAATTAGTCATCGTTATAGGACTTTTACCATTTACATTTTGCATGTCAAAAGGTTTTGATGTGGATACATCTTAATTTGTTTGTCTGGCTATTGCTCAAAGTTTTCTTGGTTGATTGTTTCATTGAACTGAATAATTATTTGAGGTCAGCTAAATCATTGTTTTCTTTAAACCCTCCTTATATTGACATGGGGTACTTTTATCTGTGCTTATTTATCATGTGTTTAATTAATAGAGGAATCCTGATGGCTTACCATGAAATATTGCAACATACTAGTAAGATATCGATACAAGGTCCTGTGCTAAGATTTAAGAGATTGATTGAAAGAACCAATGGTTTGTTGACCTTTGTTTGTTTCTACTAAGGAAAATATCATATATTATAGTGCTTCATTAAGGTTGTTATGCCGAAGGTCAAAAAAACCTTTTTATCTCCAACGATTACATAATAGCTCCAAAATAATATGCTAAGTTAAGAAAATTATTGCATGTGATTAATATATAAGAAAATTTAACAACATGAAGGTAAGATAGAGAGCTTTAACAATGAATTTTGTGCGATATTATACTATCAAATAATTCATGAAGGATGAGTTTTTCAGAAATTCTATTAACACTTTAATGTGACATTTCTCCAATACATACTAACACACTTAATTGGAAGTTTTTTAAGAAAAAGCAAGTTCATACATATATATGGATGAAGACTGGCGTGCATCCATCAATAGGGTTAAAACTGTCCTCCAATACTTCGGCGAGGCTAAAACCCTTGCCTTTTTTTAAGTTTTGGATCAGAAGCAACGGAAGGATGGTAATTAACAATGGTCATATTAATAATCATTGTAATATAAATTGATGAAGATAATGGCGTAGGAATGTATTTTCAAACAGCATCCATGATTCAATTTAAAAAATATATAATTATACCTAAATGAATGGTACGTGAGAATACGCGTGGTGTAATTTATTTTTGAGGAAAATACTGTATTACCGATTTGGTATCATGCTATCGATCGTTTTAAAATATTTATTCCTAGTAATAATGGCAAGATATATAATAATAATTGTATAACCACCGTTTCAGTTAAGCCTAGCCTACGTAGCCTACATAGCTGAAGGGACGGTTTTCTCGTTTCCCTCCGTCCGTAGGGAGATACCATCACGCAAAACCCATGAATCTCAAATCCTGTCCACTCATCGTGTACGCTGAACTAATCCTTTAGCCGTGACTTCGTGAAAGAACGGCTCAGATCATTTAGTTGGGCCAAACGGACTGACTCAGCGTAAAGGGTAATGTTATGCGCGCGTGCAAAAGTTAGCTGGCTCACACGCAACCATGGAGAACCCACCGCCGCCCTTTATAAATGCCCCCGCTCGGCTCTCGCCCTCCTGTACTCGCTTTTAGCCCTATGAGTGCGCGACCATGGGGGAGGGAAGAGGACGAGGAAGAGTGCGGGTGGGTGAGATGAAGGAAAGAGAAAGAAGGCCGTGGTTACTGCCCGAGAGGTCGACGAAAAGCACGCCCGGTGGAAGGAGGTGATCCTGGTTCACCAGCCACAACTTTGGATGGCCTTCACAGTGCGTTGGAGAAGAAAAAAGGAGGGGGAGGGCGGGGGGTTCCCCCTGTTACCAAATGTTTTTTTTTTTATTTTATAGTGGCCTGGCCACCGTGGCCAGGCCACTGCCGACCACGGCAGCAGCCGTGGCCGGAGAAGACGGCCACGGTCTTGGCCGTGGCCGGAGGTAAATTATTAAAAAAAAAAATTTAGAGAGTGCGGGGGCTTACCTTGGTCGAGAGAAGATGCTGGAGTCGGAGGAGAACGCCGGAGAGCCGGAGCACCAAAGGGGGGGAGTCAGAGCAGCGAGGTGGGAGCAGGAAATTTTTAGAGCATGGCGGCGACTAGGTCAAGACGGGGAAGAAGAAGAAGAGAAGGCCTCTTATATATAGTAATTAGCGACGCAATAATTTGCGTCGCTATATGGTCGCAATATTTTTTTTAAATTTATTATGTATTAGCGATGCATTAATGCGTCGCTAATCCATCGTTAATCTGGTTTTATTATAATTTTATGAAAAAATAGCGACTCAAATAATTACGTCGCTAATGCGTCGCTAACTTGGCGCTAATGTCCGGCGGGAAATTTATTTTTTTTCTAGGAATTGCGTCGCTAAGGCATCGCAATATTTTTTTAATATTTTAATTGATTAAAATAATAACTATTACAGTAATTACGATGCAAGCAGTGCGTCGCAATAATTTTTAAATATTTATAAATGATAATATTTATAATTTATGATAATAATTGAGATGCAAAATTGCATCGCAATAATTTTTTAATATTTTTAATTAGATATATTTATTTTAAAAATATTGCGATGCAAATATGCATTGCAATATTATATTTCTTTTATTTATTAATACTGATAAAAATTATATTTACTTAAAATAATTGCGACGCATATATTTTGTCGCAATATTTGTTTATTTTTTTCTTCTAAAATGCATCGCTACGGCGTCGCAATAATTTTTTAATATTTATAAATGATAATATTTATAATTAATGTTAATAATTGCGATGAAAAATTACGTCGCAATATTTTATAAACTTTTTAATTACATATATTTATTTAAAAAATATTGCGACGCAAATTATGCATCGCAATATTATATTTCTTTTATTATTAATACTGAAAAATTTATATTTACTAAAAATAATTGCAACACATACATTGCGTCGCAATTTATTTATTTTTTTCCTAAATGCGTCGCTACGGCATCGCAAAATTTTTTAAATATTTATTAATGATAATATTTATAATTTATGATAATAATTGCGACGCCTTGTTGCGTCGCATAATTTTTTAATATTTTTTTATATATATTTATTTAAAAAACATTGCGATGCAAATTATGCGTCACAATATTATATTTTTTTATTTATTATACTGATAAAAATTATATTTACTAAAAATAATTGCGACGCATACATTGCGTCGCAATATTTGTTTAATTTTTCTTCTAAAATGCGTCGCTACGGCGTCGCAATAATTTTTAATATTTTTTTAAACTTTTTCATAACTTTTTTTTGAGTAATTATAAGTGATTCGACGGTTGCGATCGATCCAAGCCATGATCGATCCCAGTCGGCGACGATCCGATGGTTGCGATCGATCCAAGC
The DNA here is from genome assembly GCA_900491605.1 of Calamus simplicifolius. Lineage (NCBI taxonomy): Eukaryota > Viridiplantae > Streptophyta > Magnoliopsida > Arecales > Arecaceae > Calamus > Calamus simplicifolius. The sequence goes on from UESW01003927.1 coordinate 1,028,117, forward strand.
CATGATCCCGATCGGCCAGGACCTATCTCGGACCGTTGCAATCCGTCCGAGATTGGCGACGATCCGACGGTTGCGATCGATCGAAGCCATGATCCCGATCGGCCACGATCGATCTCGAACCATGGCAATCGGTCCAATCGGCAACGATCCGACAGTTGTGATCGATCCAAGCCCTGATCCCGATCGGCCACGTCTGATCCCGGACCGTTGCGATCAATCCATGATCGCTGGCGATCCGACGGTTGCAATCGATCCAAGCCCTGATCCTGATCGGCCACGACTGATCTCGGACCGTGGCAATCGGTCCGATCGGCGATGATCCGATGGTTGCGATCGATCCAAGCCCTGATCCCGATCGTCCATGACCGATCTCGGACCATGGTGATCGCACCGATCGGCGTCGATCCGACGGTTGCCATCGATCGAAGCCCTGATCGATCTCGGTCGGCGATCAATGATCTCGGACCGTCGCGATCGATCCGATAGGCGACAATCCGACGGTTGCGATCGATCCAAGCCGTGATCCCGATCGGCCACGACCGATCTCGGACCATGGCGATCGGTCCGATTGGCGACGATCCGACGGTTGCGATCGATCCAAGCCGTGATCCCGATCGGCCACGACCTATCTTGGACCGTTGCAATCCATCTGAGATCGGTGACGATCCGACGGTTTCGATCGATCCAAGCTGTGATTCCGATCGGCCTCGACCGATCTCGGACCGTGGCGATCGGACCGATCGGCAATGATCCAACGGTTGCGATCGATCCAAGCCCTGATCCCGATCGGCCATGATCGATCCCGGACCGTTGCGATCGGTCCAAGATCGCTGGCGATCCGACAGTTGCAATCGATCCAAGCCCTGATCCCGATCGGCCACGACCGATCCCGGACCGTTGCGATCGGTCCAAGATCGCTGGCGATCCGACGGTTGCAATCGATCCAAGCCCTGATCTCGATCGGCCACGACTGATCTCGGACCGTGGCGATTGGTCCGATCGGCGATGATCCGACGGTTGCGATCGATCCAAGCCCTAATCCCGATCATCCATGACCGATCTTGGACCGTGTCGATCGCACCGATCGGCATCGATCCGACGGTTGCCATCGGTCGAAGCCCTGATCGATCCCGGTCAGCGATCAACGATCTCGGACCATCGCAATCGATCTGATAGGCGACAATTTGACGGTTGCGATCGATCCAAGCCGTGATCCCGATCGGCCATGACCGATCCCGGACCATGGCGATCGTCCGATCGGCGATGATCCGGTTGCAATCGATCCAAGCCCTTATCCCGATTGGCCATGATCAATCCCAGACCGATGCGATCGGTCCAAGATCGCTGACGATCCAACAGTTGCGATTGATCCAAGCCATGATCCCGATCGACCATGACCTATCTCGGACCGTTGCAATTCATCCAGGATCGGCGACGATCCAATGGTTGCGATCGATCGAAGCCATGATCCTGATCGGCCACGACCGATCTCGGACCATGGTGATCGGTCCGATTGGCAACGATCCAACGGTTGCAATCGATCCAAGCCCTGATCCCGATCAGCCATGACCGATCCCGGACCGTTGCGATCGGTCCAAGATCGCTGGCGATCCGATGGTTGCAATCGATCCAAGCCATGATCCCGATCGGCCACGACCGATCCCGGACCGTTGCGATCGGTCCAAGATCGCTGGCGATCCGACGGTTGTGATCGATCCAAGCACTGATCCCGATCGTCCATGACCGATCTAGGACCGTGGCGATCAGACCGATCGGTGTCGATCCGACGGTTGCCATCGCTCCAAGCCCTTATCCTGATCTGCCATGACCGATCTCGGACCACGGTGATCAATCCGATCGGCGACGATCCGACGATTGCGATCGATCCAAGCCCTGATCCCGATTGGCCATGACCAATCCCGGACCATTGCGATCGGTCCAAGATCGCTGACGAACCGACAGTTGCGATCGAACCAAGCCCTGATCCTGATCAGCCATGACTGATCTCGGACCGTGGCGATCGATTCGATCGGCATGGTTCCGATGGTTGCGATCGATCCAAGCCCTGATCCCGATCGTCCATGACCGATCTCGGACTGTGGCGATCGCACCGATCGGCATCGATCCGACGCTTGCCATCGATCAAAGCCCTGATCGATCTCGGTCGGTGATCAACAATCTTGGATCGTCTCGATCGATCCGATAGGCAACAATCCGACGGTTGCGATCGATCCAAGCCGTGATCCTGATCGGCCACGACCGATCTCGGACCGTGGCGATCGGTCCGATCGGCGACGATCCGACGGTTGCGATCGATCCAAGCCCTCATCCCGATCGGCCATGACCGATTCCAGACCGATGCGATCGGTCCGAGATCACTGACGATCTGACGATTGCGATCGATCTAAGCCCTGATCCCGATCGGCCACGACCGATCTCGAACCGTGGCGATCGATCCGATCGGGACGATCCGAGGGTTGCGATCATCCAAGCCCTTATTCCGATCGGTCACGATCGATTTTGGACCGATCGCTATTTAACATAATTAATTTTTTTAAATACATTGCGACGCAAAGGGTTGTGTCGTAATTTTTTAATATGATAATTATATTGTATAAAAATTAATTTTAATTATAATAATTACGATGCAATAAGTGTGTCGCTATATTAAAACATAATTTTCCTAATTAATTTTTTGGTTTATTGCATCGCTAATGCGTCGCTATTTAACATAATTAATTTTTTAAAAACATTGCAACGCATTGTGTTACGTTGCAATTATTTTTTCTCATATTTATACTTTATAAAATTTAATTTTATTTAAAATAATTGCGACGCTTTATTGTGTCCCTAAAAAAAATAATTTTTTTAATTTTCTGATTTATTGCGTCGCTAATGCGTCGCTATTTATTTAATTTTTTTTAAAACATTGCGACGCACTGAGTTGTATCACAATATTTTTTTCTAATATTTATACTTTAAAAAATTTAATTTTATTTAAATTATTTGTGATGCAATCGATGCGTCGCTAAATTAAAAATAATTTTTTTAATTTTTTGATTTATTGCGTCGCTAATGCATCGCTATTTAATATATTTAATTTTTTAAAAAATATTGCGATGCACTGATTTGCATCGCAATATTTTTTTCTAATTTATATTTTATAAAATTTAATTTTATTTAAATTATATGCGACGCAATTGTTGCGTCGCTAAATTAAAATAATTTTTTTAATTTTTTTGGTTTATTGCTTTGCTAATGCGTCGCTATTTAACATATTTAATTCTTTTAAAATATTACGATGCACTGTGTTGCATCGCAATATTTTTTTCTGATATTTATATTTATAAAAAATTAATTTAAATATATTGCGATGCATTATTTGCGTCGCTAAATAAAAAATTAATTTTTTTTATTTTCTGGTTAATTGAGTCGCTAATGCGTCGCTAAGGCCGTTGCAATATTTTGTTGTCACAGAGGCGTCGCAAAGTGGTCGCAATTTAGCGACGCATAATTGCGTCGCTAATTTTGCGTCGCTATTTCAGTATTTTCTTGTAGTGATCAACGACGAGCTCATGGTCAACGGAAACCCCCGGCTCAACCTTAAATCATCAACGACGAGCTCATGCTCAACAGAAACCCCCGGCTCAACCATACCTCCTTCGTCACCACATGGAGCCAGAGTGCGACAAGCTCATCATAGCCGCCATCAATAAGAATTACGTCGATATGGACGATTGAATTTATCACTCACAAGTGAATTTCTTATTTTGTAACATGCTTAGGGTAAACTAAGCTTTTCGTCCTAATCTCTGGTCCAATTGAGGCAAAATGATGTGGTGTTGGTGGTACTTTAAAGCTAATTTGGTGGGAAATTTGTTAAGTTGTTAAGCAAAAGCTAGAGGGTGGAAGGTCTTGTGGATCTTGATTATGATGGAATACCGGGTGGGGATTTTAATGGAGCAATTACGAGGGAGAAGGATTAGGGGAGGCTCAAGATTGTTGGAGGAAAAGGATGTGATATAGAAAGTAAAGATTTGGAAATGAATCCAAAGATTATAGTTGTTTTATCATATTCTCTCGATAAATTCTGCAACTCTAGTACATCGTATTATAGTAAACTTTTCTCTCGGAACGTCATTTTAAAAGTGATTGTTAAAATGATCTTGGCAATTCCCAAATATAAAATCCAACAATGGCAGCATATAGAAAAAGTGTGATGAAAGGATTTTTAGAATCTCCACACAATGTTATCTTCTTCAATTGATTAACACAACCCCAACCTGTGGAGAGGCACTAACCCAAAACACAGAAGACGGAAAGCCAAGGAATCAAATCACAATAGAAATTAGATCCTAAGGCAACTTGATTATCAGAGATAAAATAGACAAATGGCTAGTTTGTCTAAGTCCTAGTTCTTTCAAGAAGCAAGGAAGAAATACTTATGATTGGATTGCAACCGAAAGAAAAATCTGATTGTTCATTAAAAACTGCCATACGCAAGCTCAGCATACATATATATCTCTAACTCTCCAAGAATAGGAACAGCTGCAATAAATACTACACCCCCCCCCCCCCCTTAACTCTAATTTATGACATAGGCTGCACCACATGTTCCAAAACTCATTAAATATAGCATAAAGCAAACAAAAGACCAAAATAGACATGACTCTTAAGATGGCAGTTTGCCAAACATATACTCCAATACAAATTCTCCGTGTGGCCACCATGTAGCTTTCATTCTATCTCCACTTGACACAGAACTCGGCAATTGGTTTCTTCTCCTTGGCCGATTGCTTCTTCTTGGCCAAAGGCTCCTATGATCAAACTTTGGAGCTCCTTTGCTTTGGCCCTTGTTATGGGTCCTGGATAGCTAGGTAATGATGGAGCTTCTTCATCAACCCCTCCCTCTTGAGAAGAATTCGACTTCGAATTTGGTCCTGCACCAAAATAGGGAGAAAGATCAGTAATATTGAAAGTATTACTCATACCATACTCACTTGGCAATTTAATCTTGTAGGCATTATTATTAACGCTCCAACACTTTGAAAGGTCCATCTCCTCTTGGGTGTAACTTTGATTTCCTTTGGGCATTATTATCCAAACTAAATCACCTGGTTCAAACACAATTGCCTTGCGGCCTTTGTTAGCATGTGATGCGTATGATTCATTTTTCTTTTCAATATGTAACTTAGCTTGTTCATGCATTTTCTTCACAAATTCTGCCTTACTCTTACCATCAAGAGATGCAATATGATCAACAGGCAAAGGTGATAAATCTAAGGGAGTGAGTGGGTTAAATCCATAGACAAGCTCAGAAAGTGAATACCCACTAGATGAATGCACAGCCCTATTATATGCAAATTCTATATACGATATGCATTCCTTCCAAGATTTTAAATTCTTCTTAACAAAAGCTCTCAAAAGTGTTGACAAAGTTCTATTTACTACTTCTGTTTGCCCATCTGTTTGAGGATGGCAGGTAGTAGAGAATAACAACTTGGTTCCCAATTTTCCCCAAAGTACTCTCCAAAAATGGCTCAAAAATTTTACATCCCTATCACTCACAATGGTTTGATGAATGCCGTGCAATCTAACAACTTCCCTAAAGAACAAATTAGCCACATAAGTAGCATCATCAGTTTTCTTATAGGGGATAAAATGAGCCATCTTTGAAAACCTATCAACCACAACGAATATGGAATCATGTCCCCACTGTGACCTAGGCAACCCTAAAATAAAGTCCATAGACAAATCCACCCAAGGATGCTTAGGTACAGGCAATGGTGTGTACAGCCCATGAGGCATCACCTTAGACTTGGCTCTTTTGCAAGTTTCACATTTGGCACAAAATTTCGCTACATCCCTTTGCATATGAGGCCAAAAGAAATGTTCCTTAAGTACTTCGAGAGTTTTAGCAACCCCAAAATGCCCCATAAGACCACCACAATGACTTTCATGCACAAGCAAATCCCTCAAAGAGCCTTTGGGTACACACAATCTGTTTTCCCTAAACAAATATCCATCATGCCTAAAGTACTTTTGAAATGCAATGTTCTCACATGCCGCATATACTTGTGAAAAATCAGAATCATGCTCATATAATCCTTTAACATATTCAAAGCCAAGCAATTTAGAGTCAAGTGTGTTAAGGAGATTATACCTTATTGAGAGTGCATCGGCCACAATGTTCTCTTTACCTTGTTTGTATTGCACCACATATGGGAATGTCTCAATGAACTCGATCCATCTAGCATGCCTCTTGTTTAGCTTCCCTTGGCCCTTAAGGTGCCGCAAAGACTGATGATCGGTGTGAATGATGAACTCCCTTGGCCACAAGTAGTGCTGCCATGTCTCCAAAGCCCTCACCAATGCATATAGTTCCTTGTCATATGTTGAGTAGTTCAACGCTGCCCCATTTAACTTCTCACTGAAATATGCAATGGGCTTTTTCTCCTGCATCAAAACAGCACCAATCCCTTTTCCGGAGGCATCACATTCAATTTCAAAAGCTTTGGTAAAATCGGGCAATACAAGTAAGGGTGTTGAACACAACTTTGTTTTTAACATGTTAAATGCATTCTCATGTTCATCACTCCATACAAATAGAACATTCTTTTTCACCAATTCATTCAAAGGAGCGGCAAAGCTACTAAAGTTAGGTACAAACCTACGATAAAAGCTAGCAAGCCCATGAAATCTTCTCACCTCACTCACATTGGAAGGTCTCGGCCATTCCCTAATGGCTTTCACCTTCTCTTTGTTCACTTCAATTCCTTTTCCACTAATAACAAATCCAAGGAATACAAGTCTTTCCATGAAAAACAACACTTTTTGAAATTAGCAAACAACTTTTCTTTTCTCAGAACATCAAACACACTTCTCAAATGTTGTAAATGGTCATGCAAACTTTTGCTATAAACCAGAATATCATCAAAGTAGACAACTACAAATTTTCCAATAAAAGACCTCATCACATGGTTCATCAATCTCATGAAGGTACTAGGTGCATTCGTGAGCCCAAAAGGCATCACAAGCCACTCATAAAGGCCATACTTAGTCTTAAATGCAGTTTTCCATTCATCACCTATTTTCATTCTAATTTGATGATAACCACTCTTAAGATCAATTTTGGAAAATATACAAGCACCATGAAGTTCATCAAGCATGTCATATAGTCTAGGAATAGGATACCTGTATTTTACCGTGATCTTGTAGATAGCACGGCAATCAACACACATTCTGAATGTCCCATCCTTCTTGGGCATCAAAAGCACGGGTACGGCACATGGACTCATGCTCTCTTTCACATATCCCTTGGCCAACAATTCCTCCACTTGCTTTTGAAGCTCTTTAGTCTCTTCAGGATTGCTTCTACAAGCCGCCCGGTTTGGAATTTGAGCTCCAGGCACAAAATCTATTTGATGCTCAATCCCCCTCAACGGTGGTAAACCAGGTGGCATCTCATCGGGAAAAATATCTTCATATTTCTGCAAAAGAGAAGTAGCAATACTAGAAGAGAGGAATCAGGATCAGAATTAGAAAACATATACTCTTTATACATAAGAAGGTATAAATGTCTCATATCATACAAAACCTCTTTAATTTATCTTTTTTTCACAAACAATGCCATTCCCTCTTCCTCTTTTTCTTTTGGACCAGATTGTTCTCTCATTTCTTTTGTTCTCTCTTTTTCTTCTTCACTACTTTCTTTCCTCTCTTTTCCCTCAATTTTTTTTTTTGTATCATTCTCTACCTCACCTAATTTTTCCTCAATTGCTCTCATAATCCTCACTTGGTCTTCATGAGCATGGACAGGACTCAAAGGGTTTAGGGTGTAAGTTCGGCCATCCTTCACCAAAGTATACTTGTTCTTTCTGCCATCATGTGTCACGTTCCTATCATATTGCCAAGGACGCCCCAACAAGATATGAGTAGCAACCATAGGCACAACATCACATAATACCTCATCCTTATACTTCACTATGGTGAATGGAACCACAACCTGCTTGGTCACTCTCAATTTGTTGCACTCATTCAGCCATTGTAGTCCATATGGCTTTGGATGCTTCTTACACGCCAATCCCAACTTTTTCACAAGATGAGAGCTCACCACATTACAACAACTATCACTATCAATTATCATACTACACAATTTGTCATTCACAGCACATCTTGTGTAGAAGATATTCTCTCTTTGAATTACATCCCCATCTTCCAAACTCACTTGTGCACTCAAAGCTCTCATGGAAACCATTGCATAAGACAGCCCTACCATAGGATCTTGCTCCCCAATTTCCAATTCTTTTTCTTCATCACTTTCGGCAGATTTGGTGTCTCTACTTCCTCATCTTCATCTCCACTCTTTATTCCTCCATCTTCCCTCATAAACATTACCCTTTGGTTTGGACATTGATTTGCATAATGCCCATACCCCAAACACTTGAAACACTTTACTTCTCTAGCCCTAGTAGGACCTCCCTTCCTTTCTTTCTCCTCCACCTTTCCTTTCCCTTTCCATTCTTCTTTTCTTTGTTTTGCTACCTCCTTCTCAATCCTTTCTGGCTTGCCAACACTAGGTTTCCATGAACTTTTTGGGGTTGAAGCATAATGCCCATTTCCATATTTTAAGGACTTCTTCATTTGCATTTGCTTTTCTACCTTAATGGCAATGTGTACCATTTCGGTTAGAGTGTTATAAGAGTACAATTCCACCACGTGGGCTATTTCCATGTGCAAACCAGCCAAGAACCTTGCCATGGTGGCTTCCATAGGTTCCTCCAATTGTGTCCATGCCAATGCCACTTCCATGGCCTTGAAATACTCTTCCACACTTCTACCCCCTTGAGACAATCTCTGCAACCTTTGATGAAGCTCCTTAAAATAGTGTTGTGGAACAAACCTTTCCCTCATGTTTTCTTTCATGGTCTCCCAAGTAGCAATAGGTCTAAGGCCAAGATTTCTCCTCCTAACCAACAATTGATCCCACCACACTATAGCATAATATTTGAACTCCACAGCCGCAAGCTTAACTTTCTTTTCTTCCGAATAGTTGTGGCACTCAAAAATAAGTTCAACTTGTCCTTCCCACTCCAAATACAAATCTGGATTTTCCTTTCCATAGAAGGAAGGTATCTTCATTTTGATACTACCCACATGTGAATCAACTCTCTCTTCAACTCCTTCCCCAATTCCATAGTCCCAGTTCCTATAATTCCTACCTCCCCTTCTTCCACCAAATCCTCTTCCTCTAGGTGGCCGAAATCCCCGACCTCTCGGATTGTGGAGGTTGAATTCATACCCTTCTTTATCATACTCATTTCCCCACTCATTCTCATAGAGTTCCTCATTCCCAACATTCTCAATTCTCCATCCCTCATTTCTTCCCACATGTTGGTCAAATCCCATCCTAGGTATTCCGCTTCCCTCCTTCTTCCATTTACTTCCCCAATCTGTGACTTTCCTTTACTCCCATTATCCCTAACTTCCTCTCCATCCTTTGCTTCCAACCTTTCAATTCTATCTAGCAAGGTGGTCATTGCAAAATTATTTCTTTCCATCTGTTGTCTTAAAGCTTCTAGCAACATACGATCATCCCTATTCGCTTCCTCACTACCACTACCTCCGGTTTCTTGTGCTTTTGACATGTTCAGGTCTACAAAAAAGATGTTAGTAGAAAATGGCTCACCCTCTCAAGTGTTTCTCTCATGTATATGGCTTTTCTCTCTGATGTTCTCACTCTCTTGCCTTTTACCTCTCAAATTTCTTCCTTTTGCTTACCTTTCAGAACTAGGGTAGATTGACTTTCTAACCAATTGAAAATATATCAATGATAATCAAAATGATTAGGCAATAAAAATTGTAAGAAAGAAGAAGAAGAAGATGATGATGATGATGACGCTGGAATCTAATGAAAGATGATTCCAACTAAGAGAACAATGAAGTATAAATGTAGAACTCCTGATAACCAAAAAAAATTGAAACTCACCCAATTTGATGATAGCAAGCTCAAAATGCATACGGCCCACTGTTTTGCTAGACGTTTCAAGATTAGAGCTGGGCTGTTCTGATTGTTGAACTGAAATGTGCTGGTTCATATTCTTCTTCTTTTTATTTTTTTTTTGATAGGTAAAGGGACAGATTACTCAATGGAATATCAAGAGACAAATGAAGAAAATGAAGGGACAGAAAAGGATAAACCTTGTTTGATGTACCCGCTCTGATACCATATGATGAAAGGATCTTTAGAATCTCCACACAAGGTTATCTTCTTCAATTGATTAACACAACCCCAACCCGTGGAGAGACTAACCCAAAAATCAGAAGACGGGAAGCCAAGGAATCAAATCACAATAGAAATTAGATCCTAAGGCAACTTGATTATTAGAGATAAAATAGATAAATGGCTAGCTTGTCTAAGTCCTAGTTCTTTCAAGAAGCAAGGAAGAAATACTTACATTGGATTGCAACAGAAAGAAAATCTGATTGTTCATTAAAAACTGCCATACGCAAGCTCAGCATACAATATATATCCCTAACTCTCCAAGAATAGGAATAGCTTCAATAAATACTACACCCCCCCCCATAACTCTAATTTATGACATAGGCTGCACCACATGTTCCAAAACTCATTAAATATAGCATAAAGCAAACAAAAGACCAAAATAGACATGACTCTTAAGATGGCAGTTCTGACGCTTTGCCAAACATATACTCCAATACAAATTCTCCATGTGGCTGCCATGTAGCTTTCATTCTATCTCCACTTGACACAGAACTCGGCAATTGGTTTCTTCTCTTTGGCTGATTGCTTCTTCTTGGCCAAAGGCTCCTATGATCAAACTTTGGAGCTCCTTTGCTTTGGCCCTTGTTATGGGTCCTGGATAGCTAGGTAATGATGGAGCTTCTTCATCAAAGTGTAGTGAGAAAGATGATAAAATTAATTGGAGATTAACTTACATTTAGAAATATGGAAGGAAAAGCTCAATAACAATTTGCTCGATTGTAATAGTTTGACATCATTCTTTAAACTGATATTCTTTTTACTTTTAAGAAATAACCATGTCAACCATCTAGTGTAAATGAAATAAGTTCTTATATGACTATTTGCAACCATGATTATACTGTATCTTTTAATAATCTTACCTTTTAATCTTTCTCATCTTATGGAATAAGGTAGGGATTTCTTCCTATTTCACTGGGCTAGTATGCCAACCACTTATATAAAAATTTTGAAACTTGTAATTCAAAAGGATGAATGAAAAAATTCTCAGATTTTATCTCTCCAAAACTTACACTTCCCTCACTACCTTTCATTGCCTACCATCGAAACTCCATCGGCAGCATACAATCTGCCATCCAGATTGCCATCATCTTCCCTCTTTTCTATTTTGATACTGAAAATTAGAATTAAGGCATGACATCGTACAAATGTGTAGAGGGAATGTGTTAAAATATGTTGCCCAGATGTAGTAACCCAAGAGGGGGGTGAATTGGGTTATTTAAAAACAATTTAATTTCTATGCAGATATATGCTTTTAAACCTAATTTGATTTGCAGCGATGAAGTGGAGTGCATAGAATAATAACAACAGAAAAGCAAACAACCACAAACACACAGAAGTTTATAGTGGTTCGGTGCCAAACTCAGCACCTACATCCACTCCCCAACACTTTTGGGAATTCCACTAATCGTATCACAACGATTACAACCTCTAGCCGAACCAGGCTAGCCCTTTGTTTATACGGCACAAGGCAGCCAAAAACCCCTAGCCAAACCTAGGCTAGTCCTCTTGTTTCACGGCACAAGGAAGCCAAAAGCCCCTAGCCAAACCTAGGCTAGTCCTATTGTTTCACGGCACAAGGAAGCCAACAACAAACCAAGGTTCACTAACCCTTTTACAAGATAATCAGAGTATGTAAAGGAGAAGCTCCTACAATGAGCAGATATTCAAAAATACTTTACAACTTTTGAAGCAATAAACTCAGCAATAAATGAACTGGTTGAAGCAGCTGAAGTCTTGAATGCTTGAAAAGCTTCAATGATTCGGACGACCTTTCGGAGCAAGGAATGAACTTGAATGCCCAGCAACCACTCAACAAATATGCAATGAAGGCTCTTTTCTTGGATTTTCCTCTCTTTGAACTTTTTTTTAAGAATCGTCAAGGTGTGCTTCTAATCCCAGCTATTTATAACCATCTAACAAGAAGATATCTGTTAGATACATAAGAAATAAAAGGAAATAATAACGGGAAGAAAATATAACCGTTAAACATGTTTCCCTTAAGCATTGAATGCAGATCTCCATTTGAGGAAGGATGAACACCGTAAAAATTTAAAAATTAAAAGTTAAATATAGCTTGAAATAACAATAGAGAAGAGAGTAAGAAGAAAGAGCTCTCATAAAAGCTCAGGCGATGGTTGACTGAAAAATAAATCCAAGTAGCTGAAGATATGAATGCCATCGTCCAAGAGTTAAGCAAGGGACCTCAGCTAGCTAATCAGTTAGCTAACCAGAGAGACCAAAAACAAATAAGACGTCCATAGGTATCTCTTTAGTCAGCTAGAAGGTTGCTAGTTAGCTCTCCAGCTAACTCACAACAAAAAGCAACGGCCAGCAGGGTAAAAAGCTGAATACTTAGTTAACTAGGCAGCTAACTAAGCAATGGTTGTTAGCTCTTTAGTTAACTATCAGGGAAAAAGCAACGGCAGAGGAAAAGTTTCATGCATCCATAGTTAGCTCTCTAGCTAACTAAATTTGAATAATCCCTCTCGGCTACAGAGAAAAGTAAAATAGTTAGTTAGCTGAATAGCTAACTGAAGAATGGCCAGTTAGCTCACGAGCTAACTAGAAGCAAAAGCAACAGGTTGTCTGGCCAGCTTAGTTAGTTCACCAGCTAACTGAGCAAAAATTAGTTAGCTGAGTAGTTAGCTCCAGGATGAAATAGTTAGCTAAGCAGTTAACTAAAAGGAACGTCAGCTATCTAGAAGGAATTGCAGTTAGCTAACAAGACATCCAGCCAGCTAGCTAAAATTGGAGGGTGTTCGGTCAATGCACTGTGACGAGCGAATTAGTTAGCTAAAGGAATTCCAGCTAGCTAACAAGTTAGCTCACTAGTTAACTAAAAGAAAAGGATGTTCGGCCAGACACCTGAGACAAGTTTCTTAGTTAGCTGAAAGGGCTCCAGCTAGCTAACAAACTAACTCACCAGCTAGCTAAAAAAGGAGGACGTTCGGCCATCTTACTGAGATGAGCATTTTAGTTAGCTAAAGAAACTGCAGCTAGCTAACAAGCTAGCTAAACAGGTAGCTAAAATGCAAGATCGTTCGGCCCAATCACTGTGAAAGTTTCCCAGCTAGCTGAAAGTCGTGCCAGTTAGCTAAATGGAATAACAAGCTAGCTAACCAATTAACTATGAGGCTAATAATCATATTCAAAGCAAATTAAATGAAATACTTTCTTACCAGTCAATTTTGCATGAAGATACTTACTTGCAAGGCGACCGAACTTCCCTGTATCAATCTTAGAATTGCTTAATTTATTTTGTAATCATCAAAATCAATCTGGGGTCAACAATCTCCCCTTTTTGATGATGACAAAACCTTTAAGCATATAAAGAAAGTGTATATATGGAAGTTTAATAAGTAAACAGGAGTAATCAGAAAACATTAATTTCTCCCCTGTCAAAATAAATAAGTGAAATCTTTTTCTTTTCCCCCCTAATATATGGAGTTACTATTTTACTCCATTTCTTAATGTATGCAAGCAACATTCTTCTCCCCTTTTTGTCATTAATCAAAAAGAAGTTTGAAGAGTCTTGCATAATTTTAAGCATAATATATCAAGGAGATGTTAACATTCATTGCATAATTAAAACAGTCATGCAGATCAGTACAAGACAATAGATATTACATGTCATTGTTTCAAGTCATAGAGCATAAATATAAACAAGCATAACAAGTTTGTTCAAATACTACAAAGCATATAAGTTAAGTACAATCATTTTTCGTCATCAGATGAAGAAATATGCACTGAAGAAACATTTAACTTGCTTGAAGATTCAGGCTTGACGGAGGAAGGCCGTGACGGTGGAGTGAAAAGGTGCGGATGAGAGAAAACAGCATCAGGCGCAGAGGCGGCAGAACAAGTGATGAGAGTCTCCATGAGTTGACTCAGCCTTGAGAGGGTTGCAGTCCAATGATCAACAGCGTTTGCTGCATCCCGGGTCTGGGTCTGGCTCGATCTCTTTGATATTCTACCCACTCTGCCTTAGTCTCAAAGTTTCAAGCTTGTTTTTAAGTAAATTTACCTCCTTCAGGATCCGTTCCATGACAGATTCATTGTGGTGAAAAACTCTTCCATTAAGAATGTTCACATCATGAACAAGCCTTTCAAGAATGAGTTTAAAATCAGACATATTTTCAAAATAGAAGAAATATGTGGTACAAGAGTCTGATCATTGACGGAAGAAGCACTGTCACCAGAGCTTCGACTAGAAGTGGCAAGGGTCAATTCATTGATAATATGACGGAGTTGATCATCACATAATCTAACAGTTGGAAAAGGAGCAGCAGCAGGGTTGTCATTGCGAAAAGA
>UESW01003927.1:1057993-1084994 GCA_900491605.1 Calamus simplicifolius
CACTCAAATCGGAGTTAAGATGAGCTCGGAATTGATTTTATAAGGATTTAGCACGGATTTCAAAGCAAAAACGGCAAACGAAGTGCCGACTTCATCGTTTTTCTGCCCAGTTCTCTGTTTCCGCCGATTCTTCTCCATTCAATTTCTAACAGTTTCCTCCACCAATTAAGGAATAGATTAGATTGGAAGTTATCAAATTGAGATAATTAAATTCCTTTAGAAGGAATTTGAATTTTATAAAGGATTTATCTAGATTTTTTTTATGGCTTCCGCGTCCTCTGCTTTCGCTGCGTTCGTTGTTTTGAAACAGGAATCCTCGCCGCGTCAAACCCGCGTCTGGGCATCTATAAATAGCAGCAGGGGGAGTCCAAGGAGGCGGCATCCAGGAAATCTCTTCTTCCTCAATCTCGTGTGTTTCGTGGGTCCTCTGGTTTCGTTCCAGGCGCTGCATCCGTGGGCGTTGAGGAGTAGCAGTGGAGGCTCCGTTCGTTGTTCGCTGCATCTGTGCCGGTTTGGAGTCCGTTTGAAGAGCTCTGTTCCAAGCTGTTCAAATCCATTTGAAGATCTGTTCCGATTGAAGACCCCTGTTCCAAGAATTCCGTGGGTGTTGGGGAGACGATCGTGGCTTGGCTCTGCTCGTGAGGCGCCCGTTCGAGCAATCAGCATAATAGTGGCTTGGTTCATGTTTATTTTATTGCTTTAGAAATTAAAATTCTTTTATTTTAAATTTTAATATGCACTCTTAGATTTATTGAAATAAAATTTCTATTCATGTTAAATTGTTATTAAATTTTATTTAAGTACAAAATAATTTAGACTGATTTATTCTTAAAAGAGACGGGCCGTGATCTACGGGTACGAGCCGTGCTCTAATAAGATAAACCATATCTTATTATTTTGCACTATTAATTATCTATTTAGTTATCTATTTAGTTAAATTTATAAAAATATTTCAAGATAAGCATTAAAGTCCCTGTGGAATCGATCCCTTACTCTCGCTATCCTAATAGTGAAATTAAGGTGTTTAAATCGTTGCGCTACGACACGCATCAGTCGCCGGGTAGGAAGGTCTTCCCTTTGACTCTGGAAGCATGGTAACGGGCCACCCTTTGTTGATAGGCAGCCGTTCTGATCCGGGCCTTCTCTCTGATTTCCTCTATCAGGTCGAGGTTGGTGCGGAGTTGTTCGTTGCTAGCTTCTTCCGAGTAACTCTCCACCCACAATGATGGGAGGCCTACTTCCACGGGGATAACGACCTCTGTGCCAAAAGCCATTCGGAATGGAGTTTCGCCGTCGGGATTCTTGGGGTTGTGCGGTAGGCCCATAAGACATGGTGTAGTTCATCCGCCCACCTGCCTTGGGCTCTGGAGAGGCGAGCTTTGATTCCCTGGAGGAGGGTTCTGTTGGTTACTTCGGCCGCTCCGTTGGCTTGTGGGTGCCCGACCGAAGTAAGGTGGTGACGAATTTCGTGCTCCTCACAGAACTGACAAAATTTAGAGTTGTCGAACTGCTTGCCGTTATCGGTGATTATGGTGTGCGGGAGGCCAAATCGGCAGATGATGACCTCCAGACAAAATCTCTGGCCCGTGCTTCGGTAATTTGTGCAACCGCTTCCGCCTTGACCCATTTGGTGAAGTAGTCAATGGCAACAAATAGGAACTTCCACTGTCCCGTCGCAAGCGGGAATGGGCCGAGGATGTCCATCCCCCACTTGGCAAAGGGCCAAGCAGAGGATATAGAAACCAACTCGGCGGAAGGGAGCCTTTGGACGCTTGAATGCCTCTGGCAGGGGTCACAGGCTCAGACTAGATCGTCCGTGTCTTTTTGCATGGTCGGCCAGTAATAGCCTTGTCGCAGCACCTTGTGGCATAGAGACCGGCCTCCCAGGTGGTTGCCGCAAATCCCTTCATGCACCTCGCGTAGAGCATAGTCTGCCTCGGATGGGCGAAGGCATCTAGCAGCGGCATGGAAAAAGACCGCTTGTAAAGTTGGTTGTCAACCAGTACGTAGTGGACGGCCCGCAACTTCAGCTTTTTGGCCTCTCTTCGGTCGGACGGGAGCGACCCTTCTTTGAGATATTTGAGGATAGGGTCGAACCCAGATGGTTCGGCCTTGACTTGCATCACTCGGTCGGCTTCCGTGATGCTCGGCTTTTCCAGGTTCTTCAAGTGGAACTTTTGCTCGGCATCCATTGTTTCTGCGGTCGCCAATCGGGAGAGTAGGTCGGCGCGGGCATTCTCAGATATGGGAATTTGAATGATTTCAAATTCGGAAAAATGGGGAAGCAAGTTACGCACCTCCTGGAGATATCGAATCATGTTCAGCTCCCGGGCTTCAAATTCTCCCCGAACATGGCCGGCTACCAGCTGAGAGTCGATGAAGGCGTTGAGCTTTTCCACCTTCAGATTGCGGGCGATCCGGAGGCCGGCTAACAGAGCTTCGTACTCGGCTTCGTTGTTGGAAGCCGGGAAGGAGAATCGGACGCCATGTTCGAAGATCATCCCCTCAGGACTGGTAAGAACTAGACCCGCACCGGAGTGATGGGTATTGGATGACCCGTCGATGTGGAGGAGCCACCGGGCTCCAGACTTTGGCTCTTCAAGAGAGTCTGGGGTAGAACCATCCTCCGGGATGGTACACTCGAGGAGGAAGTCGGCCAGTACTTGGGCTTTGATGGCCGGACGAGGCTGAAAATGTATGTCATGTTCGCTTAGCTCGACGGCCCATTGGTCATTCTCCCCGATGTTTCTGGACGGTGGACCACCGCCTTGATGGGTTGGTCAGTCAGGACAGTCACGGAATGTGCTTGGAAATACGGCCGTAGCTTTCGAACTGAGGTGATCAAGGCCAATACCATCTTTTCAATCCTGCTGTACCTTGTCTCCACATCGCGGAGCAGCCTGCTCACATAGTATATCGGCTTCTGGACTTTGCCTTCTTCTTTGACTAGCACCGAACAAACCGCACCCTCTGAAACGGCCAGGTGCAAAAATAGGGTCTCTCCCGGGGCCGGACTACTGAGGAGTGGGGCGAGCCGAGGTACTTCTTGGGATCTTAAAATGACTTCTGGCATTCGGGAGTCCACTGAAAGTTTTTGGCCGATCGGAGAGTTTTGAAGAAGGGGAGGCATCTCTCGGCCGACCGTGCCACAAAGCGGTTAAGGGCCGCTATCCTCCCGGTTAAGCGCTGGACCTCTTTGACAGATGCTGGGGGCGCCATTTGTTGGAGAGCTTGAATCTTCTGGGGGTTGGCTTCGATACCTCGCTGGGAGACCATGAAGCCGAGGAACTTCCCCGAGTTGATGCTGAAGGCGCACTTGGTCGGGTTGAGTTTCATCCCATATTTGCGCAACGTTGCAAAGCTCTCCGAGAGGTCCTCGACATGCCATGGCGCTTCCTTGCTTTTGACCAGCATGTCGTCCACGTATACCTCCATGTTCCGGCCGATTTGCTCCTTGAACACCTTGTTAACCAGCCGCTGGTAGGTTGCCCCTGCATTCTTAAGACCAAAAGGCATAATACGGTAACAATAAGTACCTTGGTCGGTTATGAAGGCGGTCTTTTCTTCATCTTCAGGGGCCATTCGGAACTGATTGTAGCCGGAATAGGCGTCCATGAATGACAGCATCTGGTGGCCTGAGGTGGCGTCTACAAGTTGGTCAATCCGAGGGAGGGGGAAGCTATCCTTCAGGCAGGCTTTGTTGAGGTCGGTGAAGTCGATGCAGATTCTTCACTTATCGTTTGACTTTTTCACCATGACGACATTTGACAACCAGCTCGGGTAATTTATCTCTCGAATGAAATTGGCCTTGATGAGTTTGTCGACCTCTTCTTCAATGGCTTTTTGCTATTCTGGGGTGAAGCTTCTCTTCTTCTGCTTAACAGGCCTGTGCATCTCGTCCACATTGAGATGATGGACGAGGACCTCGGGGTTGATTCCTGGCATGTCGGAGGTGGTCCAGGCGAAGATGTCTGCATTGCTTTGGAGGAATCTGATCAACCTGTGCCGAGACTCTCCTTTGAGTAGCGACCCGATCCTTGTGGTTCGGTCGGGCTGAGCCTCGTCCAATGGTACCTCCTCCAATTCCTCTACCGGTTCTCCCCGCTGTTCGGCGAAGTCCTCGCGAGCATCTAGCCCGTCAACCTCCGGCATTCTAGACTGAAGGCTCGTAACAAAGCATTGCCGAGCCATGGCTTGACTTCCCCGAACCACTCCAACTCCTCGCTCGGTGGGGAACTTCATAGACAGATGCGGGATAGAGACAACTGCCTTGAGGGACATTAAACCAGGCCTGCCGAATATGGCATTGTATGGGGATCTGAGGTTGGTCACTAGAAAATCGGTCTGTACAATAGTCACAAGGGGCCAGGTTCCCGCGCGGACCGTCAGGGTGACGATTCCTTCCGGGACAATGACGTCGCCTGTGAATCCCATCAAGGTGGAATCCGCGGCTTGGAGGTTTTCCATGAGCAATTTCATCCTGGCAAACACACCGAGGTACAAAACATTTACCGAGCTTCCACTATCAACGAGGATTCGGCTTACATCATAATTGTTCAAATTAAGGGATACAACTAGCGCGTCATCATGGGGGAGTTGTATTCCCAGAAGATCGTCGTCGGAGAAGGAGAGTTCGTCCGTCTTTGCCTTTTGGGCGCTGATCCTTCATCACCGCCCCTGGGGCTCGATCCGCCGGCCTCTTCAATCATGTTGATGCGGCCAATCACGGGCGGATTGGGTGGAGGAGGAGGTTGTTGGAGCTCGGGCTGGCGATCACCTCCTCGTTGTTGTGGCTTGGGCACCCTCCTGAACTGATCCAGTCGTCCCCGCCGAATCAGCCTCTCAATCTCATTCTTCAGCTGCCAGCATTCTTCAGTGTCATGACCGTGCTCCCTGTGGTAGCGGCAATACTTGGCGGGATCTCTTCGGGTCGGGTTCCCTCGGAGAGGCACTGGCCGGGGAAGCTGGCGCTCTATTTCCATAAGGATTTGCGCTCGGGGCACAGTCAGCGGAGTATAGCGATCAAATCGCCTAGGAGGACTCCGAGAGCGATTCCTTGGCGGCGGCAGAGGGACTCTCTGGCAGCGAGGCGGGCTTGGCCGCCGGGTGGGACGGTGCCTATCGGGGACTTTGGGCTCCTGCTTCATTGCCTGCTCAGCGCGGGCAATTCTCCGTGATTCTTTGACCCTCGCGTACTTGTCCGCCAGGGCCATCATATCAGAGAGACATGGGGGGTAGCTGACCTCCATAGCCAGGTAGAAGTCGCTCTCCTTCGAAACTCCCCCGCCAGGGCGGACATAGCCACCTCATGATTAAGGTGGTCCACCTCTAACATGGCCTTGTTAAAACAGCCAAGGTAATTCCTCAAGGACTCCCCCTCTCTCTGCTTGACTTCGGAGAGGGAGTCAGATCTTCGTCGGTGGCGGCGACTACTGACGAAATGGCCAATAAAAAGGTGGCTCAGCTCGTCGAATGAATCGATGGAACCTGGTTTCAAGGCGTTGAACCAGGTTTGGGCGGATCCTCTGAGGGTGGATGGAAAGGCGCGGCAGAGGACCGCATCAGATGCTCCATGGAACATTATTATTGACCGGAAGCTACTGAGATGGTCGTCCGGGTCGATGGAGCCGTGGTAGGGTTCGACGACTGGTAGTTTGACATGGGAGGGAATCACTTCCTCCATGATCCCCTTAGAGAAAGGGATGCCCTGCTCCGCCTTGGGCCGGGGCAGATGGGTCTGCTTGGCGGCGTCCAGCTCTTGACGTATCTCCTGGATCTGATGGCGGATCTCCTCTTCACCGGTCAGAGGAGGAGCTGGTCGCGAGAATCGCAAGGATGGTGTTGAATCATGGTGAGATGTGGCCGGGGAGAGGGATCGGGCTCGTCGAGATCTGAGAGGATCTCTATCATAACCGCCTCGTGGGACTGGTTTGTCCCCTCGGGGCCGGTGTGGGGGATCCGCGGATACATGCGGATCGGAGGAGGAGGCTGCCGGCGAAGAAGGAATCGCCGCCTCCTTCTGAAGGTGCGAAGCAGGAGGAGCTACGAGGCGCTCTTGAACCAGGTGGGTAAGGGTCTGGACCTGTTGGACCAGCGTAGCAAACTGGTCCTGGGTCACCGGGATGGCAGGCGATGAGGGGGTTTCGACCGGTGGAAGTTGCGGCGCTGTACCGCCAGTCGGATCAGGTCTCTGGGAAGCGATCTGATCTTGGGCTTCAGAGGTTGCTCTCCTCCGGTTGGCCATTGAAGAGGTTCTTCTTCGGATTTAGATCCTTGTCTCCTTTCTTCAAGTTTTGATGGGACTTGAGGCCCTTCCTCTAGCGCCAATCTGTTGCCGCCGGGATCCGTCCTCCGACTCAGGCGCGGTCGATCTCCAGGAAGAGGGGGGTGGACCTGCACAAGAAGTCCACACGCGGGAGGTGCTGGGGGTGGCCCTCCGTGGAAGACCCTCCGATGCTCAAGTCAGTGGAGAAAAATCGGCGATCAACCAGACAATGGGGAGGTGGATCTCTCCGGAAAGCCTCTCCAGGGGCGGCCAATCGGAAACTCCAGAGGGCGGGAGCACCGACGAGCTGCCGGAGAGAGCAGTTGGAGTGCGCGTGTAAAAAGTGCGTACCTGAGGGAATCTGCGAGTCTGATATTTATAGACTGTCACCTGGATCTTGAGCGTCTTCTGGAAGGTTCAGGGGTTGTTACGATATGGAGGCAGACAGAATCAGGCCGTTATGGGGCCGTTAGAATCCATATCCCGTTTGTTAAGGGATCGACGGCTGGGAGAGCTCCTTGATGTCTCGAGATCTGGTTAAGTAGACCTGGGGCAGTTATGATAGGTTTTAGGCCACGCCTCGACATGATTCCTTGTCTAGGGTGCTGTTTGGGTAAGTCTGGGCTCTCCCGCATCAGGTTCCGCGGAGGTAGGTGTTAGGGTATGGATCGCTTGGTGAAGCCGGGTCGTGGAGACTCGGGGGGAAGCGAGCCACGGAATGTTCAGGGGAAGACCGAGCTAAGGAAACCCTGAAAAGCTGAGCTATGGGAGCCCGGAAGGGCTGAGCTACGGAGGCTCGAAAGGCCGAGCTATGGAGGCTCGGAAAGGCCGAGCTAGGGAAGCCCGGGGAGGCCGAGCTACGGAAGCCCGGAAAGACCGAGCTACGGAAGCCCGGGAAGGCCGAGCTAGGAAAGCCCGGGAAGGCCGAGCTAGGGAAGCCCGGAGAGGCCGAGCTACGGAAGCCCGGGAAGACCGAGCTACGGAAGCCCGGGAAGGCCGAGCTAGGGAAGCCCGGAGAGGCCGAGCTACGGAAGCCCGGGAAGGCCGAGCTAGGGAAGCCCGGAGAGGCCGAGCTACGGAATAGGTCGGTCTTAGCCGCCTCGCACGAATATTGATGTAATGACGATTTTACCCCCAACATATATATATATATAGTTTTATGATAAATCTAAGGGCATGCTGCCATATCATAAGCCCGGACTAGGTAGTGAGCCTGGAGCATGATGAAAGAAAGATATAATGATATCATTTCAATTAATTTTTATCAATGCTTGAAACTTTATTTTAGTATGTGAATTTTTTTTTAGAATAAGGAGGGATGTAACTGAGCCGAGATAACTCGTGAGTAGCTCAAAATTAACTCAAAAATATTCGAAATCGATTCGCTGCTTATCGAGTCGAGCTTAAGCTCGAGCTACTCGAGTATATTATTGAGTCGAGTAATAATAATTAAACTCGTGAGCTTTTTAAGTCAAGTATTTTAATACTTAAATTTGATTTGAAAATATATTATTTTACTATTTACTCGGTAAAACTTTCATTACATTTTAGAAAAAGATATATTATTTTAATTTAGCAGCATATGTTTTAATATGATTTAAATAATATCAAAGCGGCCTTTGATGCAAATGAAGTACACATCTTTTTTATTATCCATCTAAATAAACTAATATTCTTTGAATTCAAATTTTAGCGCTACTCAAAAAAGGTATTGGCTGAATAAATAGAGCATCATCATTAAAAATCTAATTTAATATAAGTTATTGAATATGGATATCGATATTATAAATAGCATCACTATGAACTACTGCAATATGCTGCTTTTATTTTTTATCCTCACAAGAATAAGAAAATTTTCATCTTTGTTTGTAAAAGATTTAAAAATTTTATAAATAATTTGAGAAAATAAAAGAGTTTCATCATACAATCTAATTTATTTTTCTTTCAAATATTTTTTTCATAACTATAATAATAAATATTTTGGATCAAATTTATATACGGTTTCTTAGCTGCCTATCATGATCAGCTTTCTACTTAATAAATGATACATGTATTGCATCTTACTTAATTAAAAATGACGTGTCCCTTAGATTTGGTTGCAGGAACGATGGTAATTACATGGTACTTTTCAAGTGGGATAACTGTTTGAGAAACGGCACGCACGTAATCTTATCCTATTCTTTATTCCTACGTAACGTTACTGTAGATAAATAGAGGTGAGACGTCGCCACCAACCTAATTTTGCAAAAAGGCCGGGTCATTTTGATTCCGGTCTTCTTCTCACTGAAAAATTTCTATTTGCACAGCTCAGATCATTCAATGCATCCTTCTAATTTTTTTTAAAAAAAAAATTAAAATACCATTTAGCATCCCTCATCTTCTTTTCTTCTCTCTCTCTCTTTTTTTTTTTTTTTTTTTTTGGCACCGATGCCTCTCTCTCTCTCCTTTCCCTTTTTGGTACAATCATCTCACCCCTTCCTCTTGGCCTTCATCTTCTCTCCTTTCCTTTCTAGCAGTTCTCTTCTTCTTTTTTCTTTTTGGCACTGTCTTTCATCCTTTTTTCGGCCTCCATCTTCTTTCTTTCCTTGTTGGTTAATTTAGATTCCTACTGGCCAGGGGAATAACCAACTCCTGATTTTGTGGTTTATGTATTTTAAAATTTGAACGTGCAAAGGAGCTCCGTAACCAGCGTGCAAAAGGAGTTCCGTAACAAGAGCTCCGTAACCATCGCCCGATAGTGCTCCATCAATCTCTATGATGGCAGAGATTGTTGGAGAATTTTGTGTATATAATATTGGTCCCTGGTGCCTGCTCTACATGAAGTGAAAACCACACACCATCGATCTGGGTAGAGAAAGGACCAGAAGAACCAGTATTAGAAGCTTCTTCCTTTTTTTATCCCGAGGCCGAAACGATGGCGGGAGGTAATTCTCAATGCTATTTCCGCTGCTTTACTCTATTTGAAGTGCCATGTTGATCTAAATCACATTAGGCACATTACTGTTATCGGATATTTAATCTACATTTGGTATCAGAGCAGGTTATGCCTCTGTCTCGTTTTGGCCGAATGCTTTCTGTTTTTGTGGGCTCTTCTTTATGTTGGACTTGTTTTAAATCTTGGAAAAGATATATTTAAAATTTATCCTGATCAAAAATAAAGAGGGGGCAAGATATTCTTGATTTCTATTTCTCTCATTTAGGGATAGTCCAAAGGGGAGGCTACTGGTAGTACCCTGGATTATTTCACCCAACGGGCGTACGGTAGGGATATTAGGGACGCACCAATAAGGGAGGCAGATGTAGTACCTTGGTGCCTTTGACCCAACTACCTGCGTACCGGGAGAGTTAATAGGCCATCAAGAATCATCTGGGAGGGCATTTGATCTGATAAACTCTTAAATATTTAGTTTATATAATTCAGTTTTATTTAAGAGATTGATAGATAAGATTTATGCCATGATGTTTGCACTTATCTGTTTGCACTTATCTGTTCACTCACATTTTGGATATAGTTTAAATAAAAGATGAATCCAAATATCTCATGATTAAATCACCATAAGAGGAGGAAGCGTGGGTTTCCTTGTTTCGGATATGTACACAGGTTGAGAACGTCTGAAAGACGTCTCTTACGGAAAACCTGCTGGCAATTAAAAAAAAAAAAAAAGGCCCGTAAAGAAAGTTATCTGTTTATTTAAGAGATAGTAATATCTCTTTAAATTAAAAAAAAAAAAAAAAAAATAGCGCCCAGGCGCTGGCTGGTTGCCAGCGCCCAGGCGCTGGCTTGCTGGGCGCTGGCTGGCAGCCAGTGCCCAGACGATGGCTTGCTGGGCGCTGGCTGGCAGCCAGCGCCCAAGCGCCAGCGCTGGCTGGCAGCCAGCGCTGGGCAACACCCAGGCGTAGCGCCTGGGTGGATGGGTGGACCAGGCACTGGCCAGTGGCCTGGGCCAAGTGCCAGCGCCTGGGCCAGACTTCTGGGCCCAATTATAATTGGTTCAGCATTTAATTAACTCTGTTGTCTGAATCAATAGTGAGACTGGGCCGTGCATCTAATCTAAACTGCAACAGATTGGATTGCAGCAGTCTGAATATATCTGATCCGAAAATTTTGAGGTGATTAAGAGATTTTGATTAATTAAACTATTAAAATTTGGTGAGGATGACGGGCTGCTAGCTCGTTCATTGAATGGTTAGGCCATTGGTCTGGCCTATTTATGTTCAATTATATTTAGAATTTGTATGTATAAATTTTGTGAATTATGCATGCATCTTAAGTGACATAATTGATCATAAAATTTGGATAATGTCTAAGTGATAAATACAATTGAATAATTGAGGAGTAGCCACAGCATCCTTAATTATAAAATTGTATAATAGACATTAATTATAATTAATTATATGGATATAATAAAATTTATTCCACAGAAAAATTTTGTTATATTTATATAATTAATTAGGATAAAATGTCAAATTATGTTTTCTAATTACCCACAGGGATTAGAAATTAAGGGTATAATTTGATAATTTTATCATATAGTTTAAATGTGAATCTAATTGAATTAATACTTCAGCCCACAGGCAAGTTTTATGTCAGTAGATTCATATTTTGACGTATTTTACATTGGTAGATATGTCATATTGTTTAAAGAGCTTCAAAGTTTTGTAACATGAGTATGGTTATTTAATTTTTGCAGTTTGTCAGCCTGTTAATTGCTCTGATACCAAATGTAGATTAAATATCCGATAACAGTAATGTGCCTAATGTGATTTAGATCAACATGGCACTTCAAAATAGAGTAAAGCAGCGGAAATAGCATTGAGAATTACCTCCCGCCATCGTTTCGGCCTCGGGATAAAAAAAGGAAGAAGCTTCTAATACTGGTTCTTCTGGTCCTTTCTCTACCCAGATCGATGGTGTGTGGTTTTCACTTCATGTAGAGCAGGCACCAGGGACCAATATTATACACAAAATTCTCCAACAATCTCTGCCATCATAGAGATTGATGGAGCACTATCGGGCGATGGTTACGGAGCTCTTGTTACGGAACTCCTTTTGCACGCTGGTTACGGAGCTCCTTTGCACGTTCAAATTTTAAAATACATAAACCACAAAATCAGGAGTTGAGATGTCTGACTCTTTTCTAGTGCATTACATTCTCAACACTCTACCACCACAATATGCCCCATTTAAGATCTCTTATAACACACATAAGGATAAATGGTCAATTAATGAACTTATGACCATGTGTGTTCAAGAGGAGGGTAGACTTGCTGTGGAAGAGGGTGAGAAGGTAAATTTGACAACACCAGGAAAGAAAAAGAAATTTCAAGCAAAGAACAAGGGCAAGATTCCTGCCAAAGGGGACATTCAGAAAAGTTCCAAATGTTTCTTCTGCAAGAAGAAAGGGCATTTGAGGAAGGATTGTGCCAAGTTCAAACAGTGGCTTGACAAGAAAGGTACTCAACTCTCTCTTGTCTGTTATGAATCTAACATGATTAATGTTACTCAAGACACATGGTGGATTGACTCTGGTTCTTCAATCCATGTTACCAACTCCTTGCAGGGATTGCAAAACCTGCGGAAACCAGTGGGAAGTGAATGCTGCATCTATTCTGGAAACAAGATGTCATCACATGTGGAAGCCATTGGAATTTGCAAACTTGTTTTAGATAGTGGTTTTATTTTAAGTTTGGAAAAGACATTTTATATTCCTGGTTTTGCTAGGAATTTAGTTTCTGTTTCAAGACTTGTATCTTGTGGATATTCCTTTAAATTTTCGGATTCATCTTTCAGTATTTCTTATGGATCTGAGATTATTGGATGTGGTACATTGTCTGATGGTCTTTTTCGTCTTAATTTAGAAAATGATAATCACTATTCTTCTATGCATGTTGGTGTTAAAAGATGTGTCGTTGATGAGAATTCCTCTAATTTGTGGCATAGGAGATTAGGTCATATCTCCATTGATAGAATCAAGAGGTTGGTACATGATGGAGTACTTAGTACTCTTGATTGGACTGACTTTAGTACTTGTATAGACTGCATTAAAGGTAAGCAGACTAACAAGTCAAAGAAAGGTGCAAAGAGGAGTTCTCAATTGTTAGAAATAATTCATACAGACATTTGTAGTCCTGATATAGATGCATACCGTGATAAGTATTTCATCTCCTTTATTGATGATTATTCATGTTACATGTATCTCTACTTATTGAACAGCAAAAGTGAGGCACTTGATGCTTTCAAAATTTTTAAGGCTGAAGTAGAGATACAATGTGACAAACGAATCAAGATCGTAAGATCTGATAGGGGAGGAGAATACTACGGTAGATACACTGAGAGTGGACAAGCTACCGGTCCATTTGCAAAGTTTCTTCAAGATTGTGGGATTGTTGCCCAATACACCTTACCTGGTTCTCCGGATCAGAATGGTGTAGCTGAAAGAAGAAACCGAACATTAATGGACATGGTAAGGAGCATGCTTGCCAGCTCCAAACTTCCTCGGTCCTTATGGACTGAAGCCCTTAAGACAGCAGTGTACATATTAAATCGGGTTCCAACCAAGGCTGTCCAAAAGACACCTTTTGAGTTGTTTAAAGGTTGGAAACCGAGTTTGCGACATGTACGCGTTTGGGGTTGCCCAGCTGAGGTGAGGATTTATAATCCACATGAGAGGAAGTTGGACCCAAGGACCTTAAGTGCATATTTTGTTGGTTATGCCGAAAGATCCAAGGGATATAGATTTTATTGTCCTTCTCATAGCACTAGATTTGTGGAATCAAGAAATGCTAAATTTCTTGAAAACGACTTAATTAGTGGGAGCGATCATTTTCAAGACCTTGGTCTTGGGAAAGGTCATCAAGATGCTCAATGCTCCACTTCAAGTAGTAGACCGATTGTTGTAGTTCACAGTGCGCCTTGTGTTCATGCACATGTTGAGCAACAGGTCCAAGAGATTCCACAAACTGCTGATCCAAATCCAGTAGACCTTGAAGTTCAGCAAATACCCGAAATTGTTGAACAACCTGTTGAGCAACATGATCCTGTTTCACAGGAGAATGTTGAGGCAACATTGAGGAGGTCTACTAGGACTAGGAGACCAGCAATTCCTAGTGATTATGTTGTGTATCTGCAAGAATGTGACTACAATATTGGAGCCGAAAATGATCCCGAAACGTTTTCACTAGCCATGAGTTCTAATGTATCTGACTTGTGGTACAAAGCCATGAAAGAAGAGATGGATTCTATGGCATCTAACAAAGTCTGGGATCTTGTCAAGTTGCCTGATGGTGTAAAAGCCATTGGTTGTAAGTGGGTCTTTAAAACTAAGAAAGACTCAGAAGGCAACATTGAGAGACATAAGGCTAGACTTGTTGCCAAAGGATTTACTCAGAGGGAAGGAATAGATTACACGAAGACTTTTTCTCCTATATCTAAAAAGGACTCCTTTCGTGTAATCATGGCATTGGTGGCTCATTTTGATTTAGAGTTACACCAGATGGATGTGAAAACGGCGTTCCTCAATGGTGATCTAGAGGAAGAGGTTTATATGAAACAACCAGAAGGATTTTCCTCTAGCAGTGGTGAGAATTAGTCTGTAAGCTGAATAAGTCCATATATGGATTAAAGCAAGCCTCCCGTCAATGGTATTTGAAATTTCATGATGTTATTACTTCATTTGGCTTTGAAGAAAACATCATGGATGTTTATATACCAAAAGGTCAGTGGGAGCAGGATTTGCTTTCTTATGTTATATGTGGATGACATTTTGCTTGCGACTAATGACAAGGGTTTGCTATATGAGGTGAAACAATTTCTCTCAAAGAACTTTGATATGAAGGATATGGGTGAGGCATCTTATGTCATTGGCATAAAGATCCATAGAGATAGATCTAGAGGCATTTTGGGCTTGTCTCAAGAGACCTATATCAACAAGGTTCTAGAAAGGTTTCGCATGAAAGATTGTTCACCGAGTGTAGCACCCATTGTGAAAGGTGATAGATTCAGCTTGAATCAGTGTCCCAAAAATGAGCTCGAACGCGAACAGATGAAACCCATTCCATATGCTTCAGCTGTTGGAAGCCTTATGTATGCTCAGGTTTGTACCAGGCCTGACATTGCATTTGCTGTTGGAATGCTTGGGAGATATCAGAGTAATCCAGGTGTTGACCACTGGCGGGCTGCAAAGAAGGTTATGAGATACCTTCAAGGAACCAAGGATTACATGCTCATGTATAGACGGACTGAGAAGTTGGAAGTCATTGGGTATAGCGATGCAGACTTTGCTGGCTGTATTGATTCACGTAAATCAACGTCAGGTTACGTGTTTATGTTAGCTGATGGAGCTGTATCATGGAAGAGTGCCAAGCAGACCTTGACTGCTACTTCCACTATGGAGGCTGAGTTCGTCTCTTGTTTTGAAGCTACCTCACACGGTGTATGGTTGAAGAGTTTCGTATCTGGGCTTAAAGTTGTTGACTCTATTTCGAGGCCCTTGACATTGTACTGTGATAATTCAGCTGCTGTTTTTATGGCTAAGAACAATAGGAGTGGTAGTCGTAGTAAACATATCGACATTAAGTACTTAGCCATAAGAGAGCGTGTTAAAGAAATGAAAGTGGTTATTGAACACATCAGCACTGAATTGATGATCGCGGATCCTCTGACTAAAGGCATGCCACCCAAAGGTTTCAAGGATCATGTAGCGCGAATGGGACTTAGTTCCGTGATGTAATGTCATTGTATATACTTGTTTTTCAATGAAACTCTTATTCAGTTTGGATATTTCTCGTTTAAGTTGTATACATATTTGTTTATTTTGAGGAATATCATTATGTTTGGACCACGAATAAACATAGGGTTTATTCATTAAGTTATTTGGGCTATGTTGGGAGGTGTAACATATTGTGATACATGGAAGACAATACTCACATTTAGAGGAACTGTCGCCATGATCCGTATGTTAATATCGTGCATGGTGAAAATACATAGACCAAGTGGGAGAATGTTGGTTAATTTAGATTCCTACTGGCCAGGGGAATAACCAACTCCTGATTTTGTGGTTTATGTATTTTAAAATTTGAACGTGCAAAGGAGCTCCGTAACCAGCGTGCAAAAGGAGTTCCGTAACAAGAGCTCCGTAACCATCGCCCGATAGTGCTCCATCAATCTCTATGATGGCAGAGATTGTTGGAGAATTTTGTGTATAATATTGGTCCCTGGTGCCTGCTCTACATGAAGTGAAAACCACACACCATCGATCTGGGTAGAGAAAGGACCAGAAGAACCAGTATTAGAAGCTTCTTCCTTTTTTTATCCCGAGGCCGAAACGATGGCGGGAGGTAATTCTCAATGCTATTTCCGCTGCTTTACTCTATTTTGAAGTGCCATGTTGATCTAAATCACATTAGGCACATTACTGTTATCGGATATTTAATCTACACAATCATCTCACCCCTTCCTCTTGGCCTTCATCTTCTCTCCTTTCCTTTCTAGCAGTTCTCTTCTTCTTTTTTCTTTTGGCACTGTCTTTCATCCTTTTTTCGGCCTCCATCTTCTTTCTTTCCTTGTTGGTACCATCCCTCCATTCATCCCCTCTCCTTCTTCCCACTCTGCTTTGGTACCGTCTTTTTTTCCTTTCTAGCACCATGCCAGAAAGAAAAAAAGACGATGTCAAAATAGAAAAGTGGGAAAAAAGGAAGGAAGGTGAGTAGAAGGATGGTGTTGAGAAAGAAAGAAGAAAAGATGAGAGCTGGAAGAAGGAACAGAGGACGGTAAAAAAAAAAAAAAAGAGAGAGAGAGGAGACGCCTATGCTAAATTTAAAAAAAAAAAACTAAAGAAAGAAAGAAGAACGAAGAAAGCAAAGAAAATAAAAATAAGTTAATTTTAAAAAAAATAAAAAATAAAGTGCACTCAGCAATTGGGGCGGTGCAAATAGAAATTTCCTTCCCACCGCCAGCGCCGTTCATGGCAAACAAGGGAAACCACGAAAAAATATTTCAGATTTGCTCTGTTCCGTGTCCAATAACCGACCTTCGTCCGTACTTGGTCGGCTCGATCGGTTGACGCTTTCCTCCTCATGAGTTGGATGTTAGCTGAGACCGCGGCGACGACCGCCCATGCGCTAGCGTCGAATGGAAACATGGTTTCTTTCTTCTGCACCAAGTTTGGTGAGGTGAGAGAGGAGTTGCCCAGGTACCAACGCGGCTGCGACTTTTCTGCGCTTGGAAAGCAAGAGAATCTAGTTCCCCATGCTGACTACAAAAGTCGTAGCACGTGGACTTGCGTGATAAGTGAGTCGGATTCAGTACGACCCCGTGTTGTTGTTGGGTCTTGAGCGGGAAGGCGTTGTGGAGGAGGGTGCAAGTTTCCGAATGAATTGCTGGGATGGTCTAAAATTTCCAGAGCTCGTTGGTTTGTTTCAAAGCCTTTGATTTTCCTCTGTACAAATCCAAAAATATCTACATTATGTCTGTTACTTAATTATCATTGTTCTGAATTGATAACTTTCATATATATTATATATAGCATGATTCACCAACTAATTATTCTTCATATAATTCAAATGATTTGGTATTTAAAAAAAGAAGATTTTTATGTTAGCTTAAAAAAAATTTATTACGTGAAGACTAGTGTAATCAAGGTCTGAGTTTTACCCTGTTTGCTTTCAAAGTTTATTGTACCCATTTTTTCTCCTCACAAACAGAGAACAAACGACAGAAAAGAAGAGGAGGCATAAAAAGAGGGGGAGGTAATGCAGTCAGTCATGCTAGAAAAGGTTTTGTTCCATCCATCCTTCCTGGGCTTCATTGAATCGGTAGAAAAAGTCTTTATGCATCGCGCATGATACAAAACACATGCATTATGTATGATAATTAATGATGTGCATGTATAATCATGCATACATCAAAAACATTCTTGTCCTTTCTACACCACACATGCATGCGTGATCAAAAAATGCATGCAAAAGTGCATGATACAGAATGAACGCATCACGCATGGTTATTAGCTACACATACATCAAGAGTGTTGGGTAAATAGGCTAATAAGGCTAATAGGCTTAAATAGGCTAATAGGCCTAAATAGGCTAATGGGCCTTGAAAGCTCATCACCTTCCTTAAGTGTGTGAATGAAAAATTGTGAGGACATTTAGTCCCACATCGAAAAAATCAAGAAAGAAAGGTTCACTTATATGGAAACCACTTTCTTGAAGCTTAAGTTCCTTAGGCTCACTACAAGTGGAGAGCTTGAGGGTAGCATCACCCTCGCGCGTGGCGCTTTGTAGGCACACTTTGCACTTTGCACTTTGCACATGCATCGTCGTGAGGAGCTTGAGGGACTTTAAATTTTTTCTAGATCATTAGGATCCGACGGTGGAAACTGATCAGATCAAGATAAGGGGCTGAGATCAATTGACCATTGATCATCGGATCAGGATCAGAACTGATCATTGATCGATCGGATGAAGGGTCGAGATGCGGTGATCAAATCACGATCGCGATCCAACAACTGACACCCATCAGTTGACCAGTCAATAGGACGGTTGGTTGATCAGTCAACAGGACGGTTGGTGATAAGGCACCTGTCCGATCGTCGGTTGGTGAAAAGGCGTCCGTCCGATCGTCGGTTGGTGATAAGGCATCCGTCCGATCGTACGGTTGGTGATAAGACATCGCTCCGATCAAGCCGTTGTGATAAGTGATCTTGAAACGGTGTATCAAAGATGTGTAACTGCCTATCTGATAACGTGATCATCAGATCACGATGATGAAAAGGCATATCAGGATGAGGATAGGCTTATCTGATCGGCTGATCTTCAGATCACAGCCATGAATCGACTTATCAAAGGCTTATTGATCTAATCGTAGATCGGATCCGATCAGATCTAACGGTACAGATCAATTTCATAGGGTTGCTTTCAAGGGGCACCTAAAACCTATAAATAGGACCCTAAACCAAGCATTTTCATTCACTTCAAACTATTCCGAATTGAGTTCAATCCGAATCAATTCTAGCCTTCTCCTCTCTTAGGCATTTGCATACTTTCCTAAGGGTAGTATAGCAATAGTGCATTAAAAAGAGAGTAGCATTCTTGGTTCGATATTTTTGGTGAATTGTAGTGCTGCTTTCATCAAAAGGAGACTGTTGTATCCTGGGAGACAATCGTCATACTAACCGTAAGCACCATTGTGGGACGAAATTATCTTAAGGACATAGAGTATAACTCTAGCATTAGTCTGATCAATTAGATAGCCACCATCTGCCACACCCAACAATCTTAAGACAATTCCTGCTATCACGGAAGTGCTGCTGCAAATGGCTACTATGACGATTCAAGCCGAGAGACCAGAGAAATTTTCTGGCATGGACTTCAAGAGGTGGTAACAGAACATGCTGTTCTACCTCACAACTCTAAATCTGGTCAGAGTGCTGAATGAAGATCCACCTGTCCTGAAGGAAGGGGAGACCGACAAGCAAGTCATTGCTGCGGTGGAAGTATGAAAGCACTCAGACTTCCTTTGCAAGAACTACATCCTCAATGGTCTGGATAATACCCTGTACAATGTGTACAGCAAGTATTGACATTGCCAAGGAGTTATGGGCATCCCTGGATAAAAAGTACAAGACAGAGGATGCTGGACATAATAAGTTTATGGTTGGAAGGTTCTTAGACTACAAAATGGTCGACCACAAAACAGTTATGGAGCAAGTCCAAGAGCTTCAGATCATCCTACATGAGATACATGCAGAGAGAATTTCTCTCAGTGAGTCATTCCAGGTAGCTGCCATCATAGTTCATAGAGAAGCTACCATCACTATGGAAGGACTTTAAGAACTACCTGAAGCATAAGCGGAAGGAGATGTGATTTGAAGACCTAATTGTCCGCATGAGGATCGAGGAGAACAATAAAAGCCAAGACAAGAAAACAGGAGGACAACCTACTGAGCCAAAGGCCAACCTCATAGAAGGAAGAAAGAAACACAAGTTTCCAGGCGAAGGCTTTAAACAGAAGAAGGGCAATCCAAAGAAATATAAATTCAAGGGAAAGTGCTTTGTTTGTGGAAAGCAAGGACACAAATCCAAGGACTATCATTTTAAGGACAAAGAAAAGAAAGAGGTCAACATTACTGAAACCCTATCCAAAGAGGTATCCGAGATGATGCTGTCGGCTGTTGTATTTGAAGCAAACATGGTTGACAAAACAAGTGAGTGGCACATCGACACTGAAGCTACCAGACATGTTTGCTCTGATAAGAGTATGTTCTCATCATATACTCCTATCAATGGTAGAAATTTGGTCATGGGTAACTCCGCTACATCCAAGATAGAAGGACTTGGCCGCATCGTTATGAAGATGACATCTAGTAAGGAGCTTCTACTGAATGATGTGCTACATGTCCGTGACATCCGGAAGAATCTTATATCAGGCTCTCTCCTAAGCAAACATGGCTTTAGGATGGTCTTTGAGTCTGATAAATTTGTACTTACTAAAGGAGAAATATTTATTAGAAGGGGTTACTTGAATAATAAATTATTCAAGGTTAATGTATTGACCGTACACAGAAGCCTTGAAATAAATAAAGCTTCTTCTTCTGCTTATATGGTTGACTCTTCTTGTTTATGGCATGATAGATTAGGACATGTAAATTTTAATTTATTACGAAAATTAATGAAATTAGAATTATTATCTAATCATGAAATTGATCCACATTACAAGTGTGAAGTGTGTGTTAAAGCTAAATTAGCAAAAACACCATTTCCATTAGTAGAAAGAAATACTAAACCTCTTGACTTAATTCACAGTGATCTATGTGACTTAAAGTCAATTCAAATTAGAGAAGGTAAAAAGTATTTTATAATATTTATAGATGACTTAACAAGATACTGCTATGTGTATCTACTAAAGTCTAAAGATGAGGCTTTAGAAATGTTTAAATGTTATAAGAATGAAGTTGAAAATCAACTTGGCAAAAAGATTAAAGCCATAAGGAGTGATAGAGGTGGCGAATACGATGCACCTTTTGGCGAATTCTGTCAAGAGCATGACATTATTTATCAAACTACTGCTCCTTATTCCCCTCAATCTAATGAAATTGATGAACGTAAAAACCGCACATTAAAAGAAATGATGAATACTATATTAATAAATTCTGGTACACTATAGAATTTATGGGGGGAAGCAATTCTCTAAGCAAATCATATTCTTAATAAAATACCTCTTAAGAAAAAGGAAGTTACTCCATATGAGTTATAGAAAGGAAAGAAACCTTCTTACAATTACTTAAGAGTATGAGAGTGTTAGCTCCCCCTCCTCTTTGGGGCCACCGACAGCACATATGCACACTTGTGGTAATCGGATAGAGTTTTACTAGTCTTTATGTAGCGCTCCATAAAGAACTAGAGAACCCCAACTAATCACTATAAGAAAATACTGAAATAGTGATGCAAATTTAGTGACGCAATTATGCATCGCTAAATTGCGACCACTTTGCGACGCCTCTGTGACAACAAAATATTGCGACGCAATTAGCGACGCAATTAACCAGAAACTAAAAAAAATTAATTTTTTTATATTGCGATGCAAATAATGCATCGCAATATTTTTAAATTTATTTTTTATTAAATATAAATATCAAAAAAAAATATTGCGATACAATACAGTGTGTCGCAATATTTTTAAAAGAATTAAATATGTTAAATAGCAACGCATTAGCGACGCAATAAACCAGAAAATTAGAAAAATTATTTTTAATTTAGCGACGCACCAATTGCATCGTAAATAATTTAAATGAAATTAAAGTTTATAAAATTTAAATATCGGAAAAAAATATTGCGATGCAACAGTGCATCGCAATGTTTTTAAAAGAATTAAATATATTAAATAGCGATGCATTAGCGACGCAATAAACCAAAAATTAAAAAAATTATTTTTAATTTAGCGACGCACCAATTGCATCGCAAATAATTTAAATAAAATTAAATTTTTTAAAGTAGAAATATTTAAAAAAAATATTGCGACGCAACTCTGTGCGTCGCAATGTTTTAAAAAAATTAAATATTTTAAATAGCGATGCATTAGCGACGCAAAAAATCAAAAAATTAAAAAAAAATATTTTTAATTTAGCGATGCAATAAATGCGTTGCAATTTTTTTAAATAAAATTAAATTTTATAAAGTATAAATATAAGAAAAAATAATTGCGATGCAACACTGTGCGTTGCAATGTTTTTAAAAAATTAATTATGTTAAATAACGACGCATTAGCGATGCAATAAACCAAAAAATTAATTAGAAAAATTATGTTTTAATATAGCGATGCACTTGTTGCATCGTAATTATTATAATTAAAATTAATTTTTATATAATAATTATCATATTAAAAAATTATGATGCAACCCTTTGCATCGTAACATATTTAAAAAAATTAATTATGTTAAATAGTGATCGGTCCAAAATCGATCGTGACCGATCGGAATAAGGGCTTGGATCGATCGCAACCCTCGGATCATCGCCGATCGGACTGATCACCACGGTTCGAGATCGGTCGTGGCCGATCAGGATCAGGGCTTGGATCGATCACAACCGTCGGATCGTCAGCGATCTCGGACCGATCGCATCGGTCTGGAATCGGTCATGGCCGATCGGGATGAGGGCTTGGATCGATCACAACCGTCGGATCGTCGCCGATCGGACCGATCGCAACGGTCCGAGATCGGTCGTGGCCGATCGGGATCATGGCTTGGATCGATCACAACCGTCGGATTGTCGCCTATCGGATCGATCGCGACGGTCCGAGATCATTGATCGCCGACCGAGATTGATCAGGGCTTCGATCGATGGCAATCGTCGGATCGACACCGATCGGTGCGATCGCCACGGTCCGAGATCGGTCATGGATGATCAGGATCAGGGCTTGGATCGATCGCAACCGTCGGATCATCGCCGATCAGACCGATCGCCACGGTCCGAGATCAGTCGTGGCCGATCGGGATCAGGGCTTGGATCGATTGCAACCGTCAGATCGCCAGTGATCTTGGACCGATCGCAATGGTCCGAGATCGGTCGTGGCCGATCGGGATCAGTGCTTGGATCGATCGCAACCGTTGGATCGTTGCCGATCGGACTGATTGCCACGATCTGAGATCGGTCGTGGCTGATCAGGATCAGGGCTTTGATCGATCACAACCGTCGGATCGTTGCCGATCGGACCGATCACCACGGTTCGAGATCAGTCGTGGCCGATCGGGATCAGGGCTTGGATCGATTGCAACCGTCGGATCGCTAGCGATCTTGGACCGATCGCAACGGTCCGGGATCGGTCGTGGCCGATCGGGATCAGGGCTTGGATCGATCGCAACCGTCGAATCGTTGCCGATCAGACCGATCGCCACGGTCCGAGATTGGTCGTGGCCGATCGGGATCACGGCTTGGATCGATTGCAACCGTCGGATCGTCGCCGATCTCGGACGGATTGCAACGGTCCGAGATAGGTCGTGGCCGATCGGGATCATGGCTTAGATCGATCGCAACCGTCGGATCATCGCCGATCGGACCAATCGCCACGGTCCGAGATCGGTCATGGCCGATCGGGATCACGGCTTGGATCGATCGCAACCATCGGATTGTCGCCTATCGGATCGATCGCGACGGTCCGAGATCATTGATCGCCGACCGGGATTGATCAGGGCATCTAAAATTGGCAACCGTCGGATCGACGCCGATCGGTGCAATCGCCACGGTCCGAGATCGGTCATGGACGATCGGAATCAGGGCTTGGATCGATTGCAACCGTTGAATCATCGCCGATCGGACTGATCACCACGGTCCGAGATCAGTCGTGGCCGATCGTGATCAAGGCTTGGATCGATTGCAACCATCGGATCGCCAGCGATCTTGGACCGATCGCAACGGTCCGAGATCGGTCGTGGCCGATCGGGATCAGTGCTTGGATCGATCGCAACCGTCGGATCGTTGCCGATCGGATCGATCGCCACGGTCCGAGATCGGTCGTGGCCGTTCGGGATCATGGCTTCGATCGATCGCAACCATCGGATCGTCGCCGATCTCGGACGGATTGCAACGGTCCGAGATAGGTCGTGGCCGATCGGGATCATGGCTTGGATCGATCGCAACCGTCGGATCATCGCTGATCTCGGATGGATTGCAACAGTCCGAGATAGGTCATGGCCGATCGGGATCACGGCTTGGATCGATCGCAACCGTCGGATCATCGCCGATCTCGGACGGATTGCAACGGTCTAAGATAGGTCGTGGCCGATCGGGATCACGGCTTGGATCGATCGCAACCGTCGGATCGTCGCCGATCGGACCGATCGCCACGGTCCGAGATCGGTCATGGCCGATCGGGATCACGGCTTGGATCGATCACAACCGTCGGATTGTAGCCTATCGGATCGATCGCGACAGTCTGAGATCATTGATCGCCGACCGGGATCGATCAGGGCATCTAAAATTGGCAACCGTCGGATCGACACCGATCGGTGCGATCGCCATGGTTCGAGATCGGTCATGGACGATCGGGATCAGGGCTTGGATCGATCGCAACCGTCGGATCATCGCCGATCGGACCGATCGCCACGGTCCGAGATCAGTCATGGTCGATCGTGATCAAGGCTTGGATCGATTGCAACCATCGGATCGCCAGCGATCTTAGACCGATCGCAACGGTCCGGGATCGGTCGTGGCCGATCGGGATCAGTGCTTGGATCGATCGCACCGTTGGATTGTTGCCGATCGGACCGATTGCCACGGTCCGAGATCGGTCATGGCCGTTTGGGATCATGGCTTCGATCGATCGTAACCATCGGATCGTCGCCGATCTCGGACGAATTGCAACGGTTCGAGATAGGTCGTGGCAGATTGGGATCACAGCTTGGATCGATCGCAACCGTCGGATCGTCGCCGATCTCGAACGGATTGCAACGGTCCGAGATAGGTCATGGCCGATCGGGATCACGGCTTGGATCGATCGCAACCGTCGGATCGTCGTCGATCTCGGATGGATTGCAACGGTCCGAGATAGGTCATGGCCGATCGGGATCACGGCTTGGATTGATCGCAACCGTCGGATCACCGCCGATCGGACCGATCGCCACGGTCTGAGATCGGTCATGGCC
The DNA here is from genome assembly GCA_900491605.1 of Calamus simplicifolius. Lineage (NCBI taxonomy): Eukaryota > Viridiplantae > Streptophyta > Magnoliopsida > Arecales > Arecaceae > Calamus > Calamus simplicifolius. Next base: position 1,082,393 of record UESW01003927.1, read on the forward strand.
GATCGGGATCATGGCTTGGATCGATCGCAACCGTCAGATTGTCGCCTATCAGATCGATCGCGACGGTCCAAGATCGTTGATCGCTGACCGGGATCAATCAGGGCATCGATCGATGGCAACCGTCGGATCGACGCCGATCGGTGCGATCGCCACGGTCCGAGATCGGTCATGGACGATCGGGATCAGGGCTTGGATCGATCGCAACCGTCGGATCATCGCCGATCGGACCGATCGCCACGGTCCGAGATCAGTCGTGGCCAATTGGGATTAGGGCTTGGATCGATTGCAACCGTCGGATCGTCGCCGATCGGACCGATTGCCACGGTCCGAGATCGGTCGTGGCCGATCGGGATCATGGCTTCGATCGATCGCAACCGTCAGATCGTCGCCGATCTCGGACGGATTGCAACGGTCTGAGATAGGTCGTGGCCGATCGGGATCATGGCTTGGATCGATCGCAACCGTCGGATCGTCGCCGACTGGGATCGATCATGGCTTGGATGGATCGCAACCGTCGGATCACTTATAATTACTCAAAAAAAAAATTTATGAAAAAGTTTAAAAAAATATTAAAAATTTATTGCGACGCCGTAGCGACGCATTTTAGCAAAAAAATTAAACAAATATTGCGATGCAATGTATGCGTTGCAATTATTTTTAGTAAAAATAATTTTTATCAGTATTAATAAATAAAAAAATATAATATTGCAACGCATAATTTATGTCGTAATATTTTTTAAATAAATATATCTAATTAAAAATATTAAAAAAATTATTGCGACGCAATAAGGCATCGCAATTATTATCATAAATTATAAATATTATTATTAATAAATATTTAAAAAATTTTGCGATGCCGTAGCGATGCATTTTAAGAAAAAAATTAAACAAATATTGTGACGCAATGTATGCGTCACAATTATTTTTAGTAAATATAAATTTTTTCAGTATTAATAAATAAAAGAAATATAATATTGTGACGCATTAGTTGTTATGTCTTGATTATTTATATTCTGCTGTAAACTGAATGATGCATTAAATTATGTAATGCTAAATAAAAAGTCTTGTTGTAATATTATTTAATTTTCAGCAACAAATTAGTAGTTTCAATGATTTACATTTTAGTCTTCACAAACATTTGTATTCGACACAATAATCTTAAAAAGTTAGTGATTACATGTATAATTCACAAGAAGTTAAGAATAACAAGCATAAGTTCGATTGTCTTCGGACTTCCATAATCACAGCACTATAACCTTTAGACCCGTTTGAGAATTTGTAAGCCTTAGTCTTGCAAATTCTCAAATTGTCCTGGTGGACAGTTTGGAAATATTTCTTGCGATATGTTAGTCTGCTATTAATCATCGTTGGGTGAGATTTCGGTTTGTATTTGCTCATACGTTCTCCTAGTGTGGCTTATATACCACACATTTAGGAGAACATATGGGGAAATGCTGCCGAAATTTCAATGTAACCGATCGATGATAATTAATAGCAGAATAACATATCACAAAAAATATTCTTGAATGGGATAGGGCCTTACCTTATAGACATGGAGTGAAGGTAGAATTAATTTAAGACACTTGAATGCTTGTGAAGTCTCATGATTAAACGCACCGCCTTGCGGCCCGACCAAACTCAAGCCCTCCCATTAGCCATGAACCTGTGCATCGGTCCTTGCTAGCACGCCAAGGATCGTAGCCGTGGCTCGCCCTTGCATGGTAGGGACCTTAGTTGCCTAAAAAAAATTGGTTTACTTATAAATGATTTAAATGGTTGTTATTAACCTTAGTTGTGACCAAGAAATAATTTAGTTATATATTTAGTAATACTAATATAGTTTTATTTGTGGTTTCATTTAATGATTTACCAGACTTTGTATAAGTCGGTCAAAAATGAGCGGGGCTCGCTCGTGGATGTATGCAAGGATAAAAGATGGCTTGCTTAATCCAGATTTTCTGAATGGATTGGAAGAATTTATCGCATTTGCATGTAGCCAACCTGAATGGATGGATGGCCCTAGGATTAGGTGCCCATGCAACTTCCACAGGTGTCAGAATAAAGCCTACAGAGATGTGGAAACTGTTAAGGTGCATTTGTGTAAGAAGGGGTTTGTTCCTGATTACTATGTTTGGTACTGTCATGGTGAACCAGAGGATATTCCAGCAGCTGTTATAGGCCAACAAGAGTCAATTCCCGTAGATGAACCATTTGTGAATTTAAACACATATGAACAAATGGTGATGAATGCATCGGGTAATGAATTCAATCAGAATACATTTATGGAAGAACCAAATCCAGATGCACAACAATTTTATGATATGTTGCGTGCTGCAAATCAAGAATTGTATCCTGGTTGTGAGGGTCATTCCCAGTTGTCTACAGCTGCTCGAATGTTGAATATTAAGGCAGAACATCGATTATCAGAAAAGGCGTTCAATTCTGTAGCTGGGTTAATCAAAGAAATTTTGCCAAATGATAATGTTGCCGCAGACAGTTTTTACGCAACAAAGAAGTTGTTGCGTGGGCTTGGGCTCCCAGTTAATAAGATCGATTGTTGCTTGAACAATGTATGATATTTTGGGGTGAAGACTCAGAGCTG
>UESW01003927.1:1089604-1158277 GCA_900491605.1 Calamus simplicifolius
ATCATCGTAATCGGACTGATCGCAACGGTCGAGATCGGTCGTGATCGATCGGGATCAGGGCTTGGATCGATCGCAATCGATCGTCGACGATGACCGATCGCCACGATCCGAGATCGGTCCTGGCCGATCGGGATCAGGGCTTGGATCGATCGCAACCGTCGGATCGTCGGTGATCAGACCGATCGCCACGGTCCGAGATCGGTCGTGGCCGATCGAGACCAGGGCTTGGATCGATCGAAACCGTCGGATCATCGGTGATCGGACAGATCACCATGGTTCGAGATCGATCGTGGCCTATCGGGATCAGGGCTTGGACCGATCGTAGCCGTCGAATCATCGGCGATCGGACCGATCACAATAGTTCGAGATCGGTCGTGGCCGATCGAGATCAGGGCTTGGATTGATCGCAACCGTCGGATCGTAGGTGATCGGACCGATCGCAACGGTCCGAGATCGGTCATGGTCGATCGAATCAGTGCTTGGATCGATCGTAACCATTGGATCATCGGCAATAGAATCGATCGCCACGGTCTGAGATCGGTCATGGCCGATCTGGATCAGGGCTTGGATCGATCGCAACCATCGAATCGTCGGCGATCAGACCGATCGCCACAGTCCGAGATCGGTCATGGACGATTGGGATCAGGGCTTGGATCGATCAGCCATTGGATCATCGGTGATCTGTCCGATCGCCATGGTCCGAGATCGATCGTGGCCAATCGGATCATGGCTTGGATCGATCACAACCATCGGATCATCGGCGATCAGACCGATTGCAAAGGTCCAAGATCGGTCGTGGCCGATCGGGATCAGGGCTTGGATCGATCACAACCATCGGATCGTCGGCGATCAGACCGATCACCACTGTCCGATATCGGTCGTGGCCAATCGGTTCAGGGCTTGGATCGATCGCAACCGTCAGATCGTCGGCGATCGGACCGATCGCACGGTCTGAGATCGGTCATGGCCGATCGGGATCAGGGCTTGGATTGATCGCAACCGTCGGATCGTCGACAATCGGACCGATCGCCATGGTTCGAGATCGGTCGTGGCCGATCGGGATCAGGGCTTGGATCGATCGCAACCGTCGAATCATCAACGATCGGACCGATCGCCACGGTCTGAGATCGGTCATGGCCGATCGGGATAATGGCTTGGATCGATCACAACCATCGGATCGTCGGCGATCAGACCGATAGCAAAGGTCCAAGATCGATCGTGGCCGATCGGGATCAGGGCTTGGATTGATCGCAACCATCGGATCGTTGGCCATCAGACCGATCGCCACGGTCCGATATCGGTCGTGGCCGATCGGAATCAGAGCTTGGATCGATTGCAACCGTCGTATCGTCGACGATCGAACCGATTGCAACGTTCTGAGATTGGTCATGGCCAATCGGGATCATGGCTTGGATCGATCGCAACCGTCGGATCGTCGGCGATCGGACCGATTGCAACGGTCCGAGACCGGTCGTGGCTGATTGGAATCAGGGCTTGGATCGATCGCAACCGTGAATCATCGACGATCGGACCGATCGCCACGGTCTGAGATTGGTCATGGCCTATCGGGATCAGGGCTTAGATCGATCGTAACCGTCGAATTGTCGCCGATTGCATCGATCGTCACGGTCCGAGATCGGTCGTGGCCAATCAGGATCAGGGCTTGGATCAATCGCAACCGTCGATCGTCGGTGATCGGACCGATCGCAACGGTCCGAGACCCGGTCGTGGCCGATCGGAATTAGGGTTGGATCGATCGCAACAGTCGAATCATCGACGATCAGACCGATCGCCATGTCTGAGATCGGTCGTGGCCGATCGGGATCAGGGCTTGGATCGATCGCAACCGTCGGATCGTCGGCGATCGGATCGATCACCACGGTCCGAGATCGATCATGGCCGATCGGGATCAGAGCTTGGACCGATCGCAACCGTCGGATCATCGGTAATCGGACCGATCGCCATGGTTCGAGATCGGTCATGGCCGATCGGGATTAGGGCTGGATCGATCGCAACCGTCTGATCGTCTCCGATCGGACCGATCACCACGATCCGAGATCGGTCATGGTCGATCGGGATTAGGGCTTGGATCGATCGCAACCGTCGGATCGTCGGCGATCGGACCGATTGCAATGGTTTGAAATCGGTCATGGCCGATCGGGATTAGGGCTTGGATCAATCGCAACCGTCGGATCGTTACTGATAATATCGATCGCAACGGTCCGAGATCGGTCATGGCCGATCGGAATCAGGGCTTGGATCGATCGCAACCGTCGTATCGTCGCCGATCGACCGATCGCCACGGTCCAAGATTGGTCATGGCCGATCGGGATCAGGGCTTGGATCGATCGAACTGTCGGATCATCGCCGATCGGACCGATCGCAACGGTCCAAGATCGGTCGTGGCCGATCGGTATCAGGGCTTGGTTAGATCGCAACCGTTAGATCGTCGGCGATCGGATCGATCACCACAGTCTGAGATTGGTCGTGGCCGATCGGGATCAGGGCTTGGATCGATCGCAACCGTCGGATCGTCGATGATCGGACCGATCACAACGGTCCAAGATCGGTTGTGGCCGATCGGGATCAGGGATTGGATCGATCGCAACCGTTGAATCGTCGGTGATCGAACCGATCACCACGATCCGATCGGTCATGGCCGATCGGGATTAGGGCTTGGATCGATAACAATCGTCGGATCGTCGGCGATCGGACCGATCGCCATGGTCCGAGATCGGTCATGGCCGATCGGGATCAGGGTTTGGATCGATCGCAACCGTCGGATCTTCGGCGATCGGACCGATCGCAACGTTCCGAGATCGGTAGTGGCCGATCGGGATCAGGGCTTGGATCGATCGTAACCATCGGATCGTCGGTGATTGACCGATCGGCACAGTCCGAGATCGGTCGTGGCCGATCGAGATTAGGGCTTGGATCGATCGAAACCATCGGATCATCGGCGATCGGACAGATCTTCACGGTCCGAGATCAGTCGTGGCCGATCGAGATCAAGGCTTGGATCGATCACAACCATCGGATCGTCGGCGATAGGATCGATCACAACAGTCCGAGATCGATCGTGGCCGATCGGGATCAGGGCTAGGATCGATCGCAACCTTCGGATCATCGGCGATCGACCGATCGCAACGGCCCGAGATCGGTTGCGGCCGATCGGGATCAGGGCTTGGATCGATCGCAACCGTCGGATCGTCGGCGATCGGACCGATCGCCACGATCCAAGATCGATCGTGGCCGATCGGGATCAGGGCTCGGATCGATCGCAACCGTCAGATCGTCGACGATCGGACTGATCGCGACGGTCCGAGATCGGTCGTGGTCGATCGGGATCGGGTCCGGATCGATCGCAACCATCGGATCGTCGGCAATTGGACTGATCGCCACTGTCCGAGATTGGTCGTGGCCGATCGGGATCATGGCTTGGATCGATCGCAACCATCGGATCATCGGCTATCGGACCGATCGCAAAGGTCCAGGATCGGTCATGGCCGATCGGGATTAGGGCTTGGATCGATAGCAACCGTTGGATCGTCGGCGATCGGACCGATCGCCACGGTCCGTGATCGGTGGTGGCTGATCGGGATCAGGGCTTGGATCGATCGCAACCATCGGATCGTCGGTGATCGAACCGATCGCAACGGTCCGAGACCGATCATGGTCGATCGGAATCAGGGCTTAGATCGATCGCAACCGTCGAATCGTCGATGATCGGACCAATCGCCACAGTCCGAGATCGATCGTGGCCGATCGGGATCAGCGCTTGGATCGATCGCAACCGTCGGATCGTCAACGATTGGACCGATCGCCATGGTCCGAGATCGGTCGTGGCCGATCGAGATCAGGGCTCGGATCGATCGCAACCATCGGATCGTCGGCCATCGGACCGATCGCCACGGTCCGAGATCGGTCACGGCCGATCGGGATCATGGCTTGGATCGATCGCAACCATCGGATCGTCAGCGATCGGACCGATCGCAAAGGTCCGAGATCGGTCGTGGCCGATCGGGATCAGAGCTTGGATCGATCGCAATCGTCGGATCGTCGGTGATCGGACCGATCGCCACGGTCCGAGATCGGTGGTGGCCGATCGGGATCAGGGCTTGGATCGATCGCAACCGTTGGATCGTCGGTGATCGGACCGATCGCAACGGTCTGAGATCTATCATGGCCGATCAGGATCAGGGCTTGGATCGATCGCAACCGTCGGATCGTCGGCGATCGGACCGATCGTCACGGTCCGAGTCGGTCGTGTCCGATCGGGATTAGGGCTTGGATCGATTGCAACCATCGGATCATCGGCGATCGGACCGATCACCACGGTCCGAGATCGGTCATGGCCGATCGGGATCAGTGCTTGGATCGATCGCAACAGTCGGATCGTTGGCGATCGGACCGATCGCCATGGTCCGAGATCGATCGTGGCTGATCGAGATTAGGGCTTTGATCGATCGCAACCGTCGGATCGTCGGCGATCGAACCGATCACCACGGTTCGAGATCGGTCATGGCCGATCGGGATCAGGGCTTGGATCGATCAAAACCATCGGATCATCGGCGATCGGATCGATCGCCATGGTCCGAGATCGGTCGTGGCCAATCGGGATCAGGGCTTGGATCGATCGCAACCATCGGATCATCGGCGATCGGACCGATCGCCATGGTCGAGATCGGTCGTGGCCGATCAGGATCAGGGCTTGGATCGATCGCAACCATCAGATCATCGGCGATCGGACCGATCACAACGGTCCGAGATCGGTCATGGCCGATAGGGATCAGGGCTTGGATCAATCGCAACCATCGGATTGTCGGCGATCGGACCGATCGCAACAGTCCGAGATCGGTTATGGCCGATCGGGATCAGGGCTTGGATCGATCGCAACCATCGGATCGTCGGCAATCGGACCGATCGCCACGGTCCGAGATTGGTCGTGGCCGATCTGGATCAGGGCTTGGATCGATCGCAACCGTCGAATCATCGGCGATCGGACCGATCGCCACGGTCCGAGATCGATCGTGGCCGATCGGGATCAGTGCTTGGATCGATCATAGCCGTCGGATCGTCGTCGATCGACCGATCGCCATGGTCCGAGATCGATCGTGGCCGATCGGGATCATGGCTTGGATCGATCGCAACCATCGGATCGTCGACGATCAGACCGATCGCAAAGGTCCGAGATCGGTCGTGGCTGATCGGGATCAGGGCTTGGATCGATCGCAACCGTCGGATCATCGGCGATCGGACCGATCGCCATGGTCTGATATCGATCATGGCCGATCGGTATTAGGGCTTGGATCGATCGCAACCGTCGGATTGTCGGCGATCGGACCGATCGCAACGGTCCGATATTGGTCATGGCCGATCGGGATCATGGCTTGGATCGATCGCAACCGTCGGATCGTCGGCGATCAGACCGATCGCAACGGTCCAAGACCGGTCGTGGCCGATCGGAATCAGGGCTTGGATCGATCGCAACCGTCGAATCGTCGACGATCGGACCGATCGCCACGGTCTGAGATTGGTCGTGGCCTATCGGGATCAGGGCTTAGATCGATCGCAACCATCGGATTGTGCCGATCGCATCGATCGCCACGGTCCGAGATCGGTCGTGGCCGATCGGGATCAGGGCTTGGATCAATCACAACCGTTGGATCGTCGGTGATCGGACCGATCGCAACGGTCCGAGATCGATCGTGGCCAATCGGAATCAGGGCTTGGATCGATCGCAACCGTCGAATCGTCGACGATCGGACCAATCGCCACGGTCCGAGATTGGTCATGGCTGATCGGGATTAGGGCTTAGATCGTTCGCAACCGTCGGATTGTCGCCGATCGGACCGATCGCCACGGTTCGAGATCGGTCATGGCCGATTGGTATCAGGGCTTGGATCGATCGCAACCGTCGGATCATCGCCGATCGAACTGATCGCCACAGTCCGAGATCGGTCATGGATGATCGGGTTCAGGGCTTGGATCGATCGTAACCGTCGGATCATCGGCGATCGGACCGATCGCAACGGTCCGAGATCGGTCGTGGCCGATCGGGATCAGGGCTTGGATCAATCGCAACCATCGGATCATCGCCGATTGGACTGATCGCAACGGTCCGAGATTGGTCGTGGCCGATCGAGATCAGGTCTTGGATCGATCGCAACCGTCGGTTCGTCGGCGATCGGACCGATTACCACGGTCCTAGATCGGTCATGGTCGATCGGGATCAGGGCTTGGATCAATCGCAACCGTCGGATCATCGACGATCAGACCGATCGCAACGGTCTGAGATCGGTCGTAGCCGATTGGGATCAGGGCTTGGATCGATCGTAACCGTCGGATCGTCGGTGATCGGACTGATCGCCACGGTCCAAGATCGGTCATGGCCGATCGGGATCAGGGCTTGGATCGATCGCAACCGTCGGATCGTCGACGATCGGACCGATCGCAATGGTCCGAGATCGGTCATGGCCGATCGGGATCAGGGCTTAGATCGATCGTAACCGTCGAATCATTGGCGATCGGACCGATCGCCACGGTCCGAGATTGGTCGTGGCCGATCAGGATCAGGGCTTGGATCGATCGCAACCGTCAGATCATTGACGATCGGACCGATCGCCATGGTCTGAGATCGGTCGTGGCCGATCGAGATCAGGGCTTGGATCGATCGCAACCGTCGGATCATCGCGATCGGACCGATCGCAATTATTTTCAGAAAATATAATTTTTATCAAATTTAATTATTAAATAAAAATATTGCGACGCATTATCGATGCATTTTTCTCGAAAATAAAAATAATTTTCTCAGAGAAAACAAGTTTTAATATTGCGACGCATATATTGCGTCGCAATATTTTTTAGAAAAATAAATGTTGTAAAAAAAATATAAAAATAAAATATTACGACGCAATATATGCGTCGCAATTATTTTCAGAAAATATAATTTTTATCAAATATAATTATCAAATAAATATATTGCGACGCATTAGCGACGCATTTTTCTAGAAAATAAAAATAATTTCTCAGAAAAATAAGTTTTAATCTTGCGACGCATATATTGCATCGCAATGACTTTTAGAGAAATAAATGTTGTAAAAAAATTTAAAAATAAAACATTGCGACGCAATATATGCATCTCAATTATTTTTAGAAAATATAATTTTTATCAGTTATAATTATTAAAAAATATATAAACAATGACCATAAAATAAAGGACAAACTCTCTACCTTGGAAAACTTGAAAAATGAAGCTCATCAACAAAAAAAAATCTATAAACTAACATCTACGGCTGTACACCAAACTCATCAATAATCTCAATGCTAAAGATCAACCAATAAAGTAGCTAACAGACCGTAAATGATAACTAAAAAATAAATACAAGATGCCAACTATTAGGCATTCACCAAAAGCCACCTAAAAGTAAGACAACATAAATAGTAAAACCACTGGGTATGGGAGAAAAGGTTAGTACAAATCCTTTCAACTATAAAAGATAAGCAGCCCCTATCACAAAAAAACATCTCACACAATCCTCCAAAGTGTCTTCAATGATCAAATTGATGTTATGTTAAAACAATGAAAGAACAACAAAGATAAAAGAAATAGATTTTCAAATAAAAGACTAATAGTGCCTAAAAAATAACAAGCAGCATAGTGACGAAAAGAATCGAAAGATAGCCCAAATGCAATAAAAAAAGAAATGAAGTTTACCACACATTGCAGGAAGGCATTATTCAAAATATGACAAGTGCTACAACCAAAAGAACCAAGGGAAACTGATAAATTTAAATTTAAACTAGTATAGAGAGAAAAAAAAAGAACTTAAACGTTTGTAAGATAATAATTACAATATGAAGCACCAGAGGACAGTACCCGATATAAGCACATCTGCAACATACCAAAATCATCCACTTTCTTCACTAATACCAAAATTGCAGTAAACCAAAATCATCAACAATCCAAATATTGACAACGAAGTAGGAACACCTGTCATGATAACAATAATAAAATCAATAATGTAAGCTAGTGGTACCCATTCAGCCTACAAAATAAAGAATGATATAAGCTAGTAGATATTTATGAAATGGCAATTAAAATAAAATGCATTCAGTGATAGATGTACCGGTAAATGGTTCAACTTATAAGGAACCTCTTTGTGAAAAATCACTTTGCAACTTCAATTCAACCATCTTGCCTTCACTGATAAAATCAAGGTATTCTAACGAAGTATATAAAGATACTAACCCAAAAAGAAAAATTTTAGTGCTCAGAACAAAGACTAACATATTAAAAGTTAATGCTGAAAAGGGCAATTAGGAACATAAAGGTACATAAAAACTAATTATGATATAATTAAGGTCATCCTCTAATTCAAGAAAAAATAGTAATGTGAACTCCAATTTAAAATATTAAAAATTCTTTGATTAAAAAAAATCATAATATCTACATTTCCTCCAAATAATCTTCAATTTCAGATAAAAACCATCCTTGAGCAAGATTGTCTCATGATGCACAAGCTCTTTACAACATCAGAAATAACATACTTAAGAATAAAGGCTAAGCATAAGGGCAAAAAAATAAAATAAAACTTAGTATTAAGCAATTCTAAAATCAAAGTTGAGGAACCACCTTTATAATTAAAAAAAATAATCCACTTTCATCCACACAAAATGTCTCGCTCCCCTAGTCAAACTAATGACACAATAATCAAGTATTAACCAACATAAATGGAACGAATGAGATTTTAGAATATAGAGAACTCAACAACAAAAAAGATACTCAATGCTGCATATCAGCCACAAATTCACTTATCATCATGGTATCCATATTATTTTCGACATGAAAAACCTTTCCTCCATTACAACTCCTCCATGTCATCGCAGATCAAATCAAATATTAGAAATCAAAGCTTAGATTGAATATTGATAAATTATAAATTAATGTTGAAAAAATTATGAAATCTTCAACTTGAGCAAAATCATGAACTGCATTTTGTTCATATGCAATAGGACAAATAATAAATTAACCTTTATAGTTTCTGATTATCAATTAGCATAGAAAAAGATACCATCACCCCACTATCAAAGACAAGAAACCCCTATAATAAAATTTTTAAAAAAATTAAACTACTACAATCCAATTCTTTCGAAGTGCAGCATAGCGACAAAAAGAACCAAAAAATAGCCCAAACACAATAACAAGAAGAAACGGAGTTCATTACACATTGATGTAAAGCATGTTTCAAAATATGGCAAGTACCACAACCAAAGGGACCAAGGAACAGTGATAAATTTTAAACTAGTACTAAGCAAAAAATTAAAAACATAAATATTTGTAAGATAATAACTACAATATGAAGCACTAGGGGATAATTTCTAATATAAGCACATTTGCAACATACCAAAATCATTCACTTTCTTCATTAATGTCAAAATTGTAGTAATCCAAAATCATCAATAATCCAAATATTGACAATGAAACATAAAGGAACACCTGTCAATGATAACAACAATAAAATCGATGATGTAAGCTAGTGGCACCTATTCCCTTCAGCCAAAGCCAAAGTCACTGAGGAATCTTTTTGTTAAAAATTACTTCGCAACTCCAATTCCACCATCTTGCCTTCACCGATAAAATCAAGATGTTCTGGCAAAGCAAAAAAAGATATTAGCCCAACAAGAAAAATATTAGTGCCCAGAACGAAGACAGATTATAAATCAGCTATGAAAAAGATAATTAGGAACATAAAGGTACATAAAAAAGATTACTATGATATAAATTAAGGACACCATCTAATGTAGAAAAAAATCAGGAAAGCTAGCTCCGTTTTAAAATATGAGAAAACCCATTCATAAATCTTCAATTATCAGATAAAGACCACCCCTTAAGCAGGATGGATTGTCCTATGACGCACAAGCTCTCTGCAACATTAAAAATAACAGGCTTAAGAATAGAGGCTAAGCATAAGGGCCAAAAAATAAAAAAACTTAGTATTAACCAATTTTAGAATCAAAGTTAAGTCCCCTTTATGATTAAAAAAAAAATCTACTCTCATCCATCCAAAATGTCTTGATCGCTCTCATAGTCAAACTAATGACACAAAACCACCAAGTGTTAACCAACTTAAATGGAACGAATGAGATTTTAGAACATAGAAAGAACTAAAAATTAACCTTTATAGTTCCTGAAGGTTAACTAGCATAGGAAAATATACCATCATCACCCCACCATCAAAGATTAGAAACCCCTATAAAAAATAAAAAAAATTTAAACCACTACAAAAGAACCAAAAGATAGCCCAAACGCAATAACAAGAAGAAATGGAGTTCACAACATATTGCAGTAAAGCATGTTTCAAAATATGACAAGTACCACAACCAAAGGGACCAGGGGACACTAATAAGTTTTAAACTACTACTGAGAAAAAAAATCAAAAACATAAACGTTTATAAGATAATAACTACAATATGAAGCACTGGGGGATAGTACCCGATATAAGTACATTTGCAACATACCAAAATCTAGATATAAGCACATTTGCAACATACCAAAATCATCCACTTTCTCCACTAATGTCAAAATTGCAACAATAATCCAAATACTGACAATGAAGTAGGAAGGAACAACTATTAAGGATGACAAAATAAAATCAATGATGTAGGCTAGTGGTACCCATTCACTTGAGCCAAAGCCACCTAAACAGACTTCCTTGTAAAACAGCATAGAGGAAATAATTTACACCTACAAAATAAAGAATGACTTAACCTAAAAGATACTTTCAGATGAAATAGCAACTAAAACAAAATGCATTTAGTGAAAGATGTACCAAAAAATGGTTCATCTTTGAGGAATCTCTTTGTAAAAAATCACTTTGTAACTCCAATTCCACCATCTTGCCTTCACCGATAAAATCAATGTACGCCCAAAAATAAAAATTTCAGTGCCCAAAAGAAGACCGATGAATTATAAATTAATTTTGAAAATGACAACTAGGAAAAAGATACACAAAAAATAACTATGATATAAATTAAGAACACCCTCTAATGCAGGAGAAAATAGGAATGCTAGCTCCATTTAAAAAAAAAACCTGAATTAAAATATAATCATAATATCACACTACATATCCTCCAAACAATCTTTAATTATCAAATAAAGACTACCCTTAAGTAGGATTGTCTCATGATACACAAGCTCTCTGCAACATCAAAAATAATATAAATAAGAATAGAGGCTAAGAATAAGGGGCTAAAAAAAAACTTAGTATTAACCAATTCTAGAAATAAAGTTAACGAACCCCCTTTATGATTAAAAAAAATCTACTTTCGACTACTCAAAATGTCTTGATCGCTCCCATGGTCAAACTAATGACACAAAACCATCACATGTTAACAAACATAAATGGAACAAATTAGATTTTAGAACATAGAGAGAACTAAAATACAAAAGAGAAACTCAATGCTGCATGTGAGCCGCAAATCTACCCATCATCCTGGTATCCATATCATTTTCGATATGAAAAAGCCTCTATGAAAAATCTTTCCTCCATCATAATTCCTCCATGTCATCGCAGATCAAATCAAAGATTAGAAATCAATGCTTAGAATGAAGATTGATAATTATAAATTAATGATGAAAAAATGATGAAACCTTCAACTTGGACAAAATCATGAACTGCATTTTGTTCATCAGCAATAGGACATAATAAATTAACCTTTATAGTTCCTGATGATTAGCTAGCATAGAAAAAGATACCATCATCACCCACAATCAAATATTAGAAATTCCTATCAAATTTTTTTTTTAAAAAAACCCACTACAATCCAATTATTTCAAAGTGCAGCATAGCGACAAAAGGAACCGATAGATAGCCCAAATGCAATAACAAGAAGAAATGGAGTTCATCATACATTGCAGTGAAGCATGTTTCAAAATATGACAAGTACTACAACCAAAAAGACCAGGGGACACATAAATTTTAAACTACAACTGAGAAAAAAAAATCAAAAACAAAAATGCTTATAATATAATAACTACAACATAAAGCACCCGGGTATGGTACCCGATATAAGCACAATTGCAACATACCAAAATCCCGATATATGCACATTTGCAACATACCAAAATCATCCACTTTCTTTACTAATGTCAAAATTGCAACAATAATCCAAATATTAACAATGTAGGAAGAAACAACTATTAATAATAACAATAAAATTAATGATGTAAGCTAGTGGTACCCGTTCATTCAGCCAAAACTACCTAAATAGACTTCCTTGTATGACAGCATAAAGAGAAAATAATTTACACATACAAAATAAAGAATGACTTAAGCTAGCAAATACTTTCAGATAAAATAGCAACTAAAATAAAATACATTTAGTGAAAAAATGTACCAGTAAATGGTTCTTCATCTTATAAGGAATCTCTTTGGAAAAAATCCCTTCGTAACTCCAATTCTACCATCTTGCCTTCTCCAATAAAATCATGGTGTTCTAGCGAAGCAAACAAAGATACTAGCCCAAAAAAAAGATTCAGTGCCCAAAAAGAAGACTGACGGATTATAAATTAATGCTAAAAATGATAATTAAAAATATAAAGGTACACATAATATAACTATAATATAAATTAAGGACACCCTTTAATGCGGGAGAAAATAGGAACGCTAGCTCCATTTTAAAATAAAAAAAAACCTCTGAATTAAAATATAATCATAATATCATACTACATATCCTCCAAACAATCTTCAATTATTAAATAAAGACTACCCTTTAGTAGGATTATCCCATGATGCACAAATTATCTGCAACATCAAAAATAACATAAATAAGAATAGAGGCTAACAAAAAGTGGCTAAAAAAAACTTAGTATTAACCAATTCTAGAAACAAAGTTAAGGAACCCCCTTTATGATAAAAAAAAAAATCTACTTTCGTCCACCCAAAATGTCTTGATCGCTCCCATGGTCAAACTAATGACATAAAACCATCACGTGTTAACTAACATAAATGAAACAAATGATATTTTAGAGCATAGAGAGAACTAAAATACAAAAGAGAAACTCAGCCGCAAATCTACCCATCATCCTGGTATCCATATCATTTTCGATATGAAAAAGCCTCTATGGAAAATCTTTCCTCCATCATAATTCCTCCATGTCATCGCAGATCAAATCAAAGATTAGAAATCAATGCTTAGAATGAAGATTGATAATTATAAATTAATGATGAAAAAATGATGAAACCTTCAACTTGGACAAAATCATGAACTGCATTTTGTTCATCAGCAATAGGACATAATAAATTAACCTTTATAGTTCCTGATGATTAGCTAGCATAGAAAAAGATACCATCATCACCCCATAATCAAATATTAGAAATTCCTATCAAAAAAATTTAAAAAAAATGAAACCACTACAATCCAATTCTTTTGAAGTGCAACATAGTGAAAAAAGGAACCGATGATAGCCCAAACGCAATAACAAAAAGAAATGGAGTTCACCATATATTGCAGTGAAGCATGTTTCAAAATATGACAAGTACCACAACCAAAAGGACCAAGGGATACAAATAAATTTTAAACTGCAACTGAGAAAAGAAAATCAAAAACAAAAATGCTTATAATATAATAACTACAACATAAAGCACAAGGGTATGGTACCTTACATAAGCACATTTGCAACATACCAAAATCATCCACTTTCTTCACTAATGTCAAAATTGCAACAGTAATCCAAATATTGACAATGAAGTGGGAAGAAACAACTATTAATGATAACAATAAAATCAATGATGTAAGCTAGTGGTACCCGTTCACTTCAGCCAAAGCCACCTAAACAGACTTCCTTGTACGACAACATAAAGATAAAATAATTTACACCTATAAAATAAAGAATAATTTAATCTAATAGATACTTTTAGATG
Source organism: Calamus simplicifolius (assembly GCA_900491605.1). NCBI lineage: Eukaryota > Viridiplantae > Streptophyta > Magnoliopsida > Arecales > Arecaceae > Calamus > Calamus simplicifolius. The sequence goes on from UESW01003927.1 coordinate 1,103,530, forward strand.
AAATAGTAACTAAAACAAAATGGATTTAATGAAAGATGTACCAGTAAATGGTTATTCATCTTATGAGGAATCTCTTTGTGAAAAATAACTTCGTAACTCCAATTCAACCATCTTGCCTTTACCAATAAAATCAAGGTGTTCTTGCGAAGCAAACAAAGTGCCCAAAAAAATTTCAATGCCCACAAAGAAGACCGACGGATTATAAATTAATGCTAAAAATGGTAATTAGGAACATAAAAGTACACAAATTATAACTATGATATAAATTAAGGATACCCTCTAATGCAAGAGAATATAGGAATGCTAGCTCCATTTTAAAATAGAAAAAATACCTTAATTAAAATATAATCATAATATCACACTACATTTTCTCCAAATAATCTTCAATTATCAAATAAAGACTATCCTTAAGTAGGATTGTCTCATGATGCACAAGCTCCTTTCAACATCAGAAATAATATAAATAAAGAATAGAGGCTAAGAATAAGGGAAAAAAAACTTAGTATTAATCAATTATAGAAACAAAATTGAGGAACCCCTTTATGATTAAAAAAAATCTACTTTCATCCACCCAAAATGTATTGATCGCTTCCATGGTCAAACTAATGGCACAAAACCACCAAGTATTAACCAACATAAATGGAACAAATGAGATTTTAGAACATAAAGAGAACTAAAATACAAAAGAGAAACTCAATGCTACATATCAACCGCAAATCCACCAATCATCTCGGTATCCATATCATTTTCAATATGAAAAAGATACCACCATTAAAGCCTCCACGGAAAATCTTTCCTCCATCACAATTCCTCCATGTCATCAGCTTAGAATAAAGATTGAAAATGATAAATTAATGACGAAAAAAATGATGAAACCTCCAACTTGGGCAAAATCATGAACTACATTTTATTCATCAGCAATAAGACATAATAAATTAACCTTTATAGTTCCTGATGATTAGCTAGCATAGAAAAAGATACCATCATCACCCCACTATGAAATATTAAAAATCCTTATCAAAAAAATTTTAAAAAATTTATTTGACTTATAAATTTTAAAAAATTTCAAACCAGAACTTGATTTTCCTTCTTGATTTTGATCATTAATTAGACTTATAAACTGAAAGACTTAATCAAAATCATTAGTAACATCAAATGTTATACTCAAATAGTTTTGTTAATCATCAAAATCCTCAATTGGGTCAACAATCTTCCCCTTTTTGATGATGACAAAAACTTTGAGTATATGCATTAAAGAAATTCATTTGAATTGAGAATTTAAAGCTTAGAGACTTTGTAATAGAGAATTTGATGCCAACATTTAAAGTGAATAAAGATAAACAAAACATGACATCAATCAAAATGATTCAACTTTTATATGGAGAAATTTATTAAGCTCCCCCTGCATTGAATAACTCCCCCTATATAGATAGACTGAATTTTTTCAAAAAAAAATCTCTCATTCTTTCTATTCTCAGAATTGTTCTTCATTTTCTTTCTCTTCATTCTCTTTTTCTTTATATAACATTATACACTCTTAAAAATTCTCTTTTTCTTTTTATGCATTATACACCATTATACACTCATCTCTCCCCCTTTTTTGTTATCAACAATAAGGTGAGTTTTAAAGGCTAATGAGAAATGTTATCAAAGCGAGGATGTTGGTTCGAATAGCCAGATAGGAATTGACATTCAATCAAAGACAAATTTGTAATAAAAGTGTAATATTCATTCAACCATTTGTACTCCAAAGCAAGATCTATTACATGTATTCAAAAAAGTATGTAAATCCTATATACATGCTAAGAAAGAAAACAAGAAATCCTAAGATACAACCTAGGATCAAATATGCTTGTACACTATTTTCTTTAGATGTCCGATCATCTTCATAACATCATCTTTTTGGGTTTTCTTAAAGCTTTCAAGACATGCTTCAATCTGAGAAACGGCAAGGTCAATATCTTTCTTTAGTTGACTTGTAGCATGAAGATACTTTTCAGAACCGTCAGCAATCCCTTCCATCCTTTCAAAAATACTATGAAGATCAGCGCTAAAGGATTCGACAGAATTTCTAAGTGAAAAAGAAATCATGTCGAGTCTTGAATTAATCTCATCTTTTAATTGATTGAACTCCTTTCTTAATTTACACATATCATTTGTTCTTACACTGTCATACTCAGCAAGTAAAGCCCTGACCTGACCAATTTGCTCCTCAGAAAATCTTTCTGATGCCATTGCTGACTGATGTGGAAGTTGAGAGCTTGGTCCAGCTTCTGAGGGTCCAGCAGGTGGTCCAGCAGAAGGTCCAGCAGAAGATGGTCCAGCAGATGGTTCAGGAATGTCTTCTCCTCTGACTTCCTCAACTCTAACCTCCTCAGCTCTGGCCTCATGTCCTCTTTTAATCCAGTTTCCATTTTCTTTTCTAAAGCCCATTCGGTGAATAGTAGAGACACTATAATAATCTGTATTTCTTAACTTTCTTAGTGGCTCATTGTCCATTATAAGAACACCTTGGCTTCTGAAAACTAAAGTTAAAACCATACCATATGGCAATGTAGATCTCTTCTTAGTAGCTGCCTCCGCCATATAGCCTATCATCATCTCAGCAAGATTTAACGGTCTACCCGTGAGTATGCAGTCCATTAATAAAACGTCTCGCTCCGAGACATACTCAAATCTTTCGATTTTAAGAAAAAGAATCCTCCCACAGATATTGTGAAGCAGTCTGAGTTCTAAATTAAGTTAGTTTGCTAAAATTTCCTCAAACTCAGAGACTTCTCTTCCTAACATCCTTGATAGAGCTCCTCCTCTATCTTCATGATGATATTCAATAAGTCCAACAGTAGGCATTTCCAATAAATTACCAAGAAATTCGGCTGTGATGACTACTTTTGTTCCTCTTACAACACTTACTAATCCTCCCTCTCCTCTACTTAAATCATTATAAAACTCTCTTACTAGGGCGGGGTAGGTAGGAATATCCAAAGAGCAGACCTTCTCCCATCCCATTTCTTGCAATAATCGCCCAATAGCAAAGCCTTCGGAAATAAAGAAGTTGAAATTGACTTTCCTTCCGGTTGTAATGGCCTTACCAGCTAATTGGTCGACTTTTGGAGAAGATGGTGAGGGTGGAGAGTCGTCTTGGGTGGCAGATAAAGAAGATGACGAAGGTTGCCTCCGATTTGAACGACGCTTCGTCAGAATAGTCGAACCACCAATGGTAGCATGCCTTTTGGGAGCCATTGGATTCGATTGGACTGAGTAATCAAAGGTTTTGAGGGATTTGGAGGGTTTGGAATCAGTTTGGAACGGCTTGAAAATAGTTTAGGAGACGTTAGAAATCGTTTGGGATCGACTCCGTCCTTTTTATTTTGACCTAGTTCCACTTAGAGTCGACTCCCAAAAACGAGGTGTCGGCTCCGAACCAGAGAATCTGTCAGCATCCGAATTAGAGTCGGCTCTACAGAAGTCAGAGTCGGCTCTAATTGCCCAGACAGAATATCAAAATAAGAAGGTGTCGACTCCACAAACTGAAGGTGTCGACTCCACAATAGTTTCAGAGAAAAATCAGATTTTCAAGGATCGGAAACTGATCAAATTAATCATCAAACTCTAGATAAGTGTTCCTTATCAATTGGGGAAACAATAAATCAACTTTCTAGATAAATTTCCTTATTGAACATAGAGGATTTTCAAGAAATTATAGAATTCTAGATAGTTGTTGTCCTTAGGAGTTTCAGAAAATTATTCTAAAGGATCACAAACTCCTAATTCTCCTCTAAGATAGCAAAATCTCTCCTCACTCAAAGGTTTGGTAAAGATATCAGCTAATTGATCATTAGTATTAACATATTCAAGACAAACATCTTTGTTAGTTACATGTTCTCTAATGAAGTGATGTCTAATTTCAATGTGTTTAGTTCTTGAATGTTGAATTGGATTTTTAGTTAGATTGATAGCACTAGTATTATCACATTTAATAGGTATTTTATCAAGTGTGATACCATAATCTTCAAGTTATCGCTTAATCCAAAGGATTTGAGCACAGCAACTTCCCGCTGCAACATATTCTGCCTCAGCAGTGGATAATACAATCAAATTTTGCTTCTTGCTAAACCAAGAGATTAAGTTACTTCCTAAAAGTTGGCATACCCCACTTGTACTCTTTCTATCTAACTTACAACCAGCATAGTCAGAATCGGAATAAACAATCAATTTTAAGGTTGAGTCTCTAGAATACCATAATCCTACATTTTTAGTTCCATTTAAGTATCTAAAGATTCTTTTAACAGCAAGTAAATGTGATTTCTTAGGATTAGATTGATATCTTGCACATAAGCAGACAGAAAATGATATCTGGCCTACTTGCAGTTAGATAAAGAAGTGATCCAATCATACCTCTGTAATGCTTCTGATCTACTTTCTTACCTACTTCATCCTTGTCCAGCTTGCATGAGGGACTCATTGGCGTACCAAGAGGTTTAGCAGATTCCATACCAAATTTCTTGAGTATTTTCTTTGTATACTTTGTTTGGTTAATGAAAATTCCTGCTTTTCTTGTTTGATTTGAAGTCCAAGGAAGAAGTTTAGTTCTCCCATCATGCTCATCTCGAATTCTCCCTGCATTAGCTTAGCAAATTCTTGACAAAGAAGATTGTTAGTAGCACCAAATATAATGTCATCAACATAAATTTGAACGATTAATAAATCCTTTCCTTTTCTTTTTAAAAATAATGTTTTATCAACATTTCCTCTAGAAAAGTCATTTTCAATTAAAAATTTACTTAATCTATCATACCAAGCTCTAGGTGCTTGCTTTAAACCATAAAGTGCTTTGTGTAGTTTGAAGACGTGGTTTGGAAATTCATGATCTTCAAAACCAGGAGGTTGTTCAACATAAACTTCCTCATTTATAAAACCATTTAGAAATGCACTTTTAATATCCATTTGAAATAAGTTGAAATTCATATGACATGCAAATGCAAGTAGTAGCCTAATGGCTTCTAATCTAGCAACATGTGCAAAAGTTTCATCAAAATCTATACCTTCTTCTTGATTATATCCTTTTGCAACTAGTCTAGCTTTGTTTCTAATTACTATGCCATTTTCATCTAATTTATTTCTAAATATCCATTTAGATCCTATTATAGGGTAATTTTTAGGTCTTTCAACTAGGGTCCAGACTTGATTTCTAGTGAATTGGTTTAACTCTTCCTGCATTGCTATCATCCAATAACTATCTTTTTCGGCATCCTCTATAGTCTTAGGTTCTATATGAGATACAAATGCAAGATGATTATTGATATCTCTCATTGATGATCTAGTCCTTACACCTTGAGATGGATCACCTATGATTAGGTCCTTAGGATGACCATAAGCATATCTCCAATCTCTAGGTAGATCTTGATCATTTTGAACAGTATCAATACCATCATCCTTAGGTGAGTCATCATCCTTAACTTTAGGTTCCTGATCTGAAGATACATTTACTTTTTCAAAATTTCTTTCAATCAAAGATGTATCTTCCTCATCATCAATTTTATCTGAACTTGATGCTAAAGACTCATCAAACACTATATGAATGGATTCTTCTACAACTAAGCTTTTCTTATTAAATACTCTATATGCTTTGCTAGATGTAGAATATCCTAGGAAGATACCTTCATCAGATTTTGCGTCAAACTTCCCAAGATTATCCTTACCATTGTTATGAATAAAACATCTACAACAAATGCATGAAAATAACTTAAATTTGGTTTCCTATTGATCCAAAGTTCATAGGGAGTTTTCTTAAGGATAGGTCTAATTAGGGCTCTATTTAGAATGTAACAAGCTGTGTTTATAGCTTCCACCCAAAAATATTTTGGAAGTTGGCTTTCACATAGCATGGTACGGGCCATATCTTCTAAAGTCCTATTCTTCCTTTCTACAACTCCATTTTGTTGTGGTATTCTAGGTGCAGAGAAGTTATGATGTATGCCTTTTTCAAAACAGAATTTTTCAAATAAGTGATTTTCAAATTCAGTTCCATGATCACTTCTAATAGACACTATGGTAGTGTTTTTCTCATTTGTGACTTTCTTAACAAATTTTATGAATATTGAGAAAGTCTCATCTTTGTGAGCCAAAAACATTACCCAAGTGAATCTAGAGTAATCATCTACTATCACTAGACCATATTTCTTTCCTCCTAGACTTGTGGTTCTAGTAGGTCCAAAAAGGTCCATGTGTAGTAGCTCTAGTGGCCTAGTAGTTGAAACAACATTCTTAGATTTGAAAGAAGTTCTTGTTTGTTTTCCAAATTGACATGCATCACATATTCGATTATTTTCAAAATTTAGACTAGGAATACCTTTAACTAAATCCATTTTTAATAATTTTAAAATTAGGTGTGTGCTTGCATGACCTAATCTACGATGCCACAGCCAACCAATCTCATTCATTCTAGCATTATCAGCAACTAAGCAATGATTACTTGGAGATAAATTACTCAAATCAATTAAGTACACATTGCCATAGCGTTTACCAACAAGAATAATGCTATTATCAATGGGATTAGTAACAGTGCAAACAGAAGCTTCAAAGGAGACCTTGAAACCTTTGTCACACAGTTGGCTAATACTTATTAGATTATGTTTAAGTCCATCAATATAAAACATTATCAATATGAGTAGATGGAGTAATTTGAATCTTACCAATGCCCATGATATGGCCTTGACCATTATCACCAAAAGTAACTACTCCACCTCTTTTTGATTCAAGGGTGATGAATTGATCTTTGTCACCCGTCATGTGTCTTGAGCAACCACTGTCCAGGTACCATTTTCTTTTCAGTCTGATGGCTGCAAGACACTCCTCATCGTTGTCCGCCATGAAGCATAGATTGGCCATTTCACTCTTTTCTTCTTCTTTGGAACTTGTACTTTCCGAATCGCTCCATGTGGCCATCATTGCCTTTTTTTGAACCTCCGGGTACCTTTCTTTAGTTGAGGGCATTCAGATTTAAAGTGACCCGGCTTCTTGCATTCAAAAAAATAACTTCCTTTTCTTTGCCCTTGTCCTCATCTTTTCTTGCAAAGGGCTTTTTCTTTTCAAACTTCTTCTTCTTCATGAATCTTTTAAATTTTCTTGTGATGAGTGCCATGTCCTCATCATCACTTTCATCCTCAGATTCATGAGGCTCTTCCATATATTCAGAAATCTTAAGAGCCATATTTCTTTTCTTCTTTGACTCATCTTCATCAACATGTTGCTTGATTTGAAGCTCATGAGTCATCAAGGATCCCAACAGTTCTTCTAGGGGTAGTGTACTTAGATCCTTTGCTTCTTGTATTGCCGTCACCTTAGCTTCCCAAGTCCTAGGCAAGGAACGCAAGACCTTTCTCACAAGATCAGAATTATTATAAGATTTACCAAGACTTTTTAAACCATTAACTATGTCAGTAAATCTTGTAAACATATCAGCAATAGATTCACATGCATCCATTTTAAACAATTCATATTTATGAACTAGCATGTTAATCTTGGATTCCTTGACTTGATTTGTTCCCTCATGGGTAACTTCAAGTCTATCCCAGATTTCCTTAGCAGAAATGCAAATAGATATGCGATTGAATTCATTTGCATCTAATGAAGCAGTATAAGACATTCATTGCTTTGGCATTGAGTTGTGCCAATTTTCTATCATGTTCATCCCATTCCGTTTCCGGTTTAGGAATCTCCATGCCATTAACTCTAGCAGTGGGTGTGTGTGGTCCATTGACTATAATACTCATAGATCATAGTCAAGTGCTTGAATGAATATTTTCATTCTAGCTTTCCAATAACCATAGTTAGAACCATTAAATAAGGGTGGTCTATTAGTAGATTGACCTTCGGAAAAAGATGAACCAGCTTGAGTTGCCATGTGGATCTTTGACTCTTGATCGTTAGATCAAATCAAATGAGCACTAGCTCTGATACCAATTGTTGGTCCAGATAGCAACCCAAGAGGGGGGGTGAATTGGGTTTTTCAAAAATTAAACTCTTTTGAATGATAACCCCCAGCGGAAATAAAAACTTAGATTCACAGATTTAAAACTAAGCAACTATAAATGAAGAGTTGAAGATAAAGAGACAATCACGGCAAACACAATAGATTTTATAGTGGTTCGGTGTACCTACACCTACGTCCACTCCCAAGTACCTCTTGGGTCCACACTATAATCAAACTGATTACAGCAGAGTTGTTTTGCAAGCTCACAACTCAAACTTGTTGTTTTCCGGGCGCACAACGAACCCAGCTGGTTTTCAAGGCTCACCAGCACAAAACCTAAAACCACAAGCAAATGCTTGCACAAGGCTAACTGCCTCAACTGAATCAATCACCAGATTGACCCAGCAAACAGTATAATGAGTTTACAAAAGCAAACTGCTCCTTCAATGAGCAAATATACAATAATGAAACAATAAATAGAGATTAGGAACCAAAGCCTGATTCGAAGATCTTGGTGGCTTCTTCCTTCTCTTCCTTTGAATGGATCTTCCTTTGAATATGCTCTTGAGGTTCAGAAGATTGGAAAAACTAGGGCTTCTCCCTTCTTTTGAGATTTCTTCTAAGTAGAACAGCAAAGGCTTGGAATCTCTTTCTCTTCTTTGGGGAATGAGTATGATCTTTCCTTACAGGTTTTCCCTCTTTTCTTTTCTGATGGATCTCAAGGATTTTCTCTATTCTTTTCTTTTTGCCTCTTTCTTATCTTTTTTTCTTCTTTTTGGGATGCAATCACCCCTCTTCTTATAGATTCGATTAATCCACAAATAGTGCAAAACTATCCGTTAGAAGCAAGTGAAAAAGGATTAGATCCATAAATAACAATAGCCGTTGGGATTAAAATTGATAAAGTTAAAGTTTAGAGTCGTTCTGACAGTTCTGGAGCCGTGTCTGACATTCTGGAGTCGGCTCTGGCTTTTCTGGAGTCGGCTCTAACTCGAAATAATTTAATCCGCTCGATCTGGAGTCGTCTCTGACTTTTCTGGGGTCGACACAAAATTCTTCTGGAGTCGACTCTAACAGTCCGGGAGTCGACTCTAAGTCGTGGCCTGAAAATCCAACGTTCTGTTGTTTCTGATAGAGTCGGCTCTCACAGTCCCGGAGTCGACTCTAAGTCCGTGCCATTTTTCGGAGTCGGCTCTGCGATTCCATGTGTCGACTCTAATGTCTGCAGTCTTACCTTGACATTAGATTCAAACCAGAACTTGATTTCCTTCTTGATTTTGATCATTAATTAGACTTATAAACTGAAAGACTTAATCAAAATCATTAGTAACATCAAATGTTATACTCAAATAGTTTTGTTAATCATCAAAATCCTCAATTGGGTCAACACAAATCAACTCACATATGCATAATTATTCATTTATAGTGAATTCAAAGTTAGAGTTGCAAGATTTGGAGTACATCGGAAGGCTTTTCAGGGCGTTCTAGACATAATTAGGAATTTCAAGTTTCCATTATTGGGATCAAATCTTAGTCTCTGATTTTATGGCATTGGCAAAGCCAAAAGCTTGCAGGGGAAGCTCTACAGGCTGTCCCCAAAGGAATCCAGGATTTTAGCCATGGTAGTTTCATCTTTCAATGTTACCTAAAGGATTATGGGTTCACTAGGGCTCATTCTTTGATGCAAGCCTGATGCCTCTCTAGTTCTAATATGGTTTGACTAGACATTATATCTGATATAATATTCATACAAAATAAAACATTAAACCAAAATCTAAGGTTCTATTTGGAAATTGAAATAGAGGGCCACATGCCTTATTTGTAGGGGTAGGCATGGGCCGAGACGAGGGTAAAAAGGGCAGCTTGAGGCATTGGACCGAGCTTGAACTTGGGTCAAGCATGGCCAACCAGAGCCTAGCCCGATAGGAATCTCTTAGAGCCAAGCCTGGCCCGCACTTATATGAATACGCAGATGCATATCAACAAAGCTGTCAATTGGGATGGCTAAGGTGTCCATTTCTTATCAGCAGAACCTAGGTTTGAATTTTTCTTGAAGTTTGGGCCAAATTAGGCCTATGTTTTCCAAGCTGAAGCATAGTGAATGCAAACACCAGAAGCAAGTGAAAACATGAAAACTTCTCAGTTTCAGCTGCATATCGTCCGAACCATGCCAAACTCCAACTCTGGACCCGAGCCAGATCCCTAATCAACCACAACCGGTTGACATTGGTTCATCCCTTTTAAATTCACGCATATCGAATTCCAAAGTCCTCCGAACTTGCAGTCGTAAGCTCTACAGATACGAAGGTGTGAATGTATTCCTCCATGCTTCATCATCATTCGGTTATGGAGCTTGGTGTTCTTTGACTGCAGTCTCTTCTTGGCGGTAGAACACTACAAGAAAATACTGAAATAGCGATGCAAATTTAGCGACGCATCGTTGCGTCGCTAAATTGCGACCACATTACGACGCCTCCATGACAACAAAACATTGCGACGTAATTAGCGACGCATTAGCGACTCAATAAACCAAAAAATCAAAAAAAATTAATTTTTTAATTTAGCGATGTAAGTAATGCGTCGCAATATTTTTAAATTTAGTTTTTATAAAATAGAATTATAAAATATAAAATATTGCGACGTAACTCAGTGCGTCACAATGTTTTTAAAAAAATTAATTATGTTAAATAGCGACGCTTAGCAATGCAATAAACCAAAAATTAGAAAAATTATTTTTAATTTAGCGATGCACTAATTGCATTGCAATAATTTAAAAAAAAATTAATATTTATAAAATATAATTATGAAATAAAATATTGCGACGCAACTTAGTGCGTCGCAATATTTTTTAAAAATTAATTATGTTAAATAACAACGCAATAGCAACACAATAAAACAGTAAATTAATAAAAATAATTTTTAATTTAGCGATGCAAGTATTGCATCGCAATGTTTTTTAAAAACTTAAATTTTATAAAAATATTAAAAAGAATTATGAAATAAAAATATTGCGACGCAACTGAGTGCGTCACAATAATTTTTAAAAAATTAATTATGTTAAATAGTGACGCAATAGCGACGCAATAAAACAGTAAATTAATAAAAATAATTTTTAATTTAGCGACACAAGTATTGCGTCGCAATATTTTTTAAAAAGTTAAATTTTATAAAAATATAATTAAAAGATAAAAAATTAAAAATAAAACATTGCGATGCAATGAAATGCGTCGCAATTGTTTTAAAAAAATTAATTTTGGTACATGCGTCGGATCGGTCATCATCGACCGGGATCGATCATGGCTTCGATCGATCGCAACCGTCAGATCGTCGCCGATCGGATTTATCGCGATGGTCCAAGATCGTTCATCACCGTTCGGGATCGATCATAGCTTCGATCAATTGCAACCATCGATCGTCGCTGATCGGATCGATCTCAACAGACCGAGATCGATCGTGGCCGATCGGGATCACGGCTTAGATCGATCGCAACCATCGGATCATCGGCGATCGGACCGATCGCCACGGTCCGAGATCGGTCATGGCCGATCGGGATCAGGGCTTGGATCGATCGCAATAGTCGGATCATCGGCGATCGGACCGATCGCAACGATCCGAGATCGGTCATGGCCGATCGGGATCAGGGCTTGGATTGATTGCAACCGTCGGATCGTCAGCAATCGGACCGATCGCCACGGTCCGAGATCGGTCGTGGCCGATCGGGATCAGGGCTTGGATCGATCACAACCGTCGGATCGTCGGAGATCGGACCGATCGCCACGGTCCGAGATCGGTTGTAGCCTATTGGGATCAGGGCTTGGATCGATCGCAACTGTCGGATCATCGGCGATTGGACCGATCACAATGGTCCAAGATCAGTCATGGCCGATCGGGATCAGGGCTTGGATCGATCACAACCATCGGATCGCCGCCGATCGGACCGATAGCAATGGTCCGAGATTGGTCATGACCGATCGGGATCAGGGCTTGGATCGATCGCAACCGTCGGATCGTCGCCGATCGGACCAATCGCAATGGTCCGAAATCGGTCATGGTCGATCGGGATCAGGGCTTGGATCGATCACAACCGTCGGATCGTCGGCGATCGGACCGATCGCAATGGTCCGAGATCGGTCGTAGCCGATCAGGATCAGGGCTTGGATCGATCGCAACCATCGGATCGTCGGCGATCGAACCGATCGCCACGGTCCTAGATCGGTCGTGGCCGATCGGGTCTAGGGCTTGGAACGATCGCAACCATCGGATTGTCGGCGATCGGACCGATCGCCACGGTCCGAGATCGGTCATGGCGGATCGGGATCAGGGCTTGGATCGATCATAACCGTCGGATCGTCGGCGATCGAACCGATCGCCACGGTCCGAGATCGGTCGTGGCCGATCGAGATCAGGGCTTGGATCGATCGCAACCGTTGAATCGTCGACGATCGGACCGATCGCAATGGTCCGAGATCGGTCATGGCCGATCGGGATCAGGGCTTGGATCGATCGCAACCATCGGATCATCAGCGATCGAACAGATCGCAACGGTCCGAGATCGGTCATGGCCGATTGGGATCAAGGCTTGGAACGAACACAACCGTCGGTGATCAGACCGATCGTCACGATCCGAGATCGGTCATAGCCGATCGGGATCAGGGCTTGGATCGATAGCAACCATCGGATCGTCGGCGATCGGACCGATCGCAACGGTCCAGATCGGTCGTGGCCGATCAGGATCAGGGCTTCGATCGATCACAACCGTCGGATCATCGGCGATCGAACCGATCGCCACGGTCCGAGATCGGTCGTGGCCGATCGGGATTAGGCTTGGATCGATCGCAACTGTCGGATCGTCGCCGATCGGACCGATCGCCATGGTTCGAGATCGGTAGTGGCCGATCAGGATCAGGGCTTGGATCGATCGAAACCATCGGATCATTGGCGATCAGACCGATCGCCACGGTCCGAGATCAGTCATGGCCGATCGGGATCAGGGCTTGGATTGATCGCAACCGTCGGATCGTCGGTGATCGGACAGATCGCAACAGTCCGATATCAATCGAGGCCGATCGGGATCAGGGCTTGGATCAATCAAAATCGTCGGATCCTCGGCGATCAGACCGATCGCAATGGTTCGAGATTGGTCGTGGCCGATCGGGATCAGGTCTTGGATCGATCGCAACCGTCGGATCATCGGCGATCAGACTGATCGCCACGGTCCGAGTTCGGTCATGGCCGATCGAGATCAGGGCTTGGATCGATCGCAACCATCGGATCGTCGGCGATCGCACCGATCGCCACGGTCCGAGATCGGTCATGGCCAATCGGGATCAGGGCTTAGATTGATCGCAACCATCGGATTGTCTCCACGGTCCGAGATCGGTCATGGCCGATCGGGATCAGGGCTTGGATCAATCGCAACCGTCGGATCGTCAGCGATCGGACTGATCACCACGGTCCGAGATCGGTCGTGGCCGATCGGGATCAGGGCTTGGATCGATCGCAACCGTCGGATCATCGACGATCGGACCAATCTCAACGGTCCGAGATCGGTCGTGGCCGATCGGGATTAGAGCTTAGATTGATCGCAACCATCGGATCGTCGGCGATCGGACCGATCGCTATGGTTCGAGATCGGTTGTGGCCGATCGGGATCAGGGCTTGGATCGATCGCAATCGTCGGATCATTGGCAATCGGACCGATCGCAATGGTCTGAGATCGATCATGACCGATCAGGATTAGGGCTTGGATCGATCGCAATCGTCGGATCGTCGGCGATCGGACCGATCGCCATGGTCCAAGATCGGTCGTGGCCGATCGAGATCACAGCTTGGAACGATCACAACCATCGGATCATCGGCGATCAGACCGATCGCCACGGTCTGAGATCGATCGTGGCCAATCGAGATCAGGGCTTGGATCGATTGCAACCGTCAGATCGTCGGCGATCGAACCGATCGCCATGGTCCGAGATCGATCGAGGCCGATCGGGATCAGGGCTTGGATCGATCGCAACCGTTAGATCGTCGGCGATCGTCTGATCGCCACGGTCCGAGATCGGTCGTGGCTGATCAGGATCAGGGCTTGGATCAACGCAATCATCGGATCATCGGCGATCGGACCGATCGCCACGGTCCGAGATCGGTCATGGCCGATCGGGATCAAGGCTTGGATCGATCGCAACCGTCGGATCGTCGGCGATCGGACTAATCGCCATGGTCCGAGATCGGTCGTGGCCAATCGGGATCAGGGCTTGGATCGATCGCAACCGTCGGATCGTCGCCTATCGAACCGATCGCCACGGTCCGAGATCGATCATGGTCGATCGGGATCAGGGCTTGGATTGATCGCAACCATCGGATCATCGGTGATCGGACCGATCGCAACGGTCCGAGATCGGTCGTGGCCGTTCAGGATAAGGGCTTAGATCGATCACTGCCGTCGAATCATCGCCGATCGGACCGTTCGCAACGGTCTGAGATCGGTCGTGGCCGATCGGGATCAGGGCTAGGATCGATTGCAACCGTCGAATCGTCGTTGATCGGACCGATTGCCACGGTCCAAGATCGGTCGTGGCCGATCGGTATCAGGGCTTGGATTGATCGCAACCGTCGGATAGTCGATGATCAGACCGATCGCAACGGTCCAAGATCGGTCGTGGCCGATCGGGATCAGGGCTTGGATCGATCGCAACCGTCGGATCGTCGGCGATCGGACCGATCGCCACGGTCCGAGATCGGTCGTGGCCGATCGGGATCAGGGCTTGGATCGATCGCAACTGTTGGATCATCGGTGATCGGACCGATCGCCACGGTCCGAGATCGATCGTGGCCGATCAGGATCAGGGCTTGGATCGATGACAACCATCAGATCGTTGGCAATCAGACCGATCGCCACGGTCCGAGATCGATCGTGGCCGATCGGGTTCAGGGCTTGGATCGATCGCAACCATCGGATCATCGGTGATAGGATCGATCGCCACGGTCCGAGATCGGTCGTGGCCGATCAGGATCAGAGTTTGGATCGATCGCAACCATCGGATCGTCGGTGATCGGACCGATCGTAACGGTCCGAGATCGATCGAGGCCGATCGGGATCAGGGCTTGGATCGATCGCAACCGTCGGATCGTCGGCGATCGGACCGATTGCCATGGTCCGAGATCGGTCATGGCCGATCGGAATCAGGGCTTGGATCGATCGCAACCATCGGATTATCGACAATCGGACCGATCACCACGGTCCGAGATCGGTCGTGGCCGATCAGGATCAGGGCTTGGATCGATCGCAATCGTCGGATCGTCGGTGATCGGACCAATCGCCACGGTTCGAGATCGGTCGTGGCCGATCGAGATCAGGGCTTGGATCGATCGCAACCATCGGATCGTCGTCGATCGGACCAATCGCCACGGTCCGAGATCGGTCATGGCCGATCGAGATCAGGGCTTGGATCGATCGCAACCATCGGATCATCGACGATCGGTCCGATCGCAATGGCTCGAGATCGGTCGTGGCCGATCGGGATTAGGGCTTGGATCGATTGCAGCCGTCAGATCGTCGCCGATCGGAACGTTCGCAACGGTCCGAGATCGGTCGTGGCCGATCGGGATTAGGGCTTGGATCGATTGCAACCGTCGGATCATCGGTGATCGGACTGATCGCCACGGTCCAAGATCGGTTGTGGCCGATCGGGATCAGGGCTTGGATCGATCGCAACCGTCGAATCGTCGACGATCAGACCGATCGCAACGGTCCGAGATCGGTCATGGCCGATTGGGACTAGGGCTTGGATCGATCAAAACCATCGGATCGTCGGTGATCGGATCGATCGCCATGGTTCGAGATCGGTCGTGGCTGATCGGGATTAGGGCTTAGATCGATTGCAACCGTCGGATCGTCGATGATCGAACTGATCGCCACGGTTCGAGATTAGTCGTAGCCGATCGGGATCAGGGCTTGGATCGATCGCAACCGTCGGATCGTCGGCAATCGGACCGATCGCCACGATCTAAGATCGATCGTGGCCGATCGGGATCAGGGCTTGGATCGATCACAACCCTCGATCATCGGCGATCTGATTGATCGCCACGGTACGAGATCGATCGTTGCCGATCGGGATCAGGGCTTGGATCGATCGTAACCATCGGATCATCGCCGATCGGACCGATCATAATTATTTTTTAGAAAATATAATTTTTATCAAATATAATTATCAAATAAAAATATTACGACGCATTATCGATGCATTTTCCCAGAAAATAAAAATAATTTTCTTAAAAAAAATAAGTTTTAATATTGCGAAGCATATATTATGTTGCAATGTTTTTTAGAAAATAAATATTGTAAAAAAATATAAAAATAAAATATTGCGACGCAATATGCATTGCAATTATTTTCAAAAAATATAATTTGTATCAAATATAATTATCAAATAAATATATGCGACGCATTAGTGACGCATTTTTCCAGAAAAAATAAGTTTTAATCTTGCGACGCATATATTGCATCGCAATGATTTTTAGGAAAATAAATGTTGTAAAAAAATTTAAAAATAAAACATTGTGACGCAATATTTGTGTCACATTTATTTTCAAAAAATATAATTTTTATCAGTTATAATTATTAAAAAAATATTGCGATGCATTAGCGATGCAATTTCCTAGAAAATAAAAATAATTTCACAGAGAAAACAAGTTTAATATTGCGACGCATATATTGCATCGCAATATTTTTTAGAAAAATAAATGTAATAAAAAAATTAAAAAAAATATTGCGATGCAATATATGCATCGCAATTATTTTTAGAAAATATAATTTTTATCAAATATAATTATCAGATAAAAATATTGCGATGCATTAGCGACGCATTTTCCCAGAAAATAAAAATAATTTTTCTGCCCGATATTGGTGCCAAATTAGCGACTCATTAGCGTTAATTGCGTCGCTAAGTTTTGCATAAAATAATAAATAATGCCTAATTAGCGATGGATTAGCGATGCGTTGTTGCGTCGCTAATCCATAATAAATTAAAAAAAATAGCGAGTGATTAGCGACGCAAATTTGCATCGCTAATCACTAGTATATAAGCTGGGTCGGGCTGGCCCCCTCCCCCTCCGCTTCTCTTCTTCTTCCTCTTCTTACCCTAACCGTCGTCGTCCCCTCCTCCGGCTCCCCCCGCCCTCTCCCCCGGCGCTACGAACCACCGGCGGTAGCTCCCCCCACTCCGGCGGCGTCCCCTCTCTACCAAGGTAAGCCCCCCCTCCCCCTCATTTAAAGAAAAAAAAAACAATCATTGCCGGCCACGGCCGCTGCCGTGGCCTGGCCATGGTGGCTAGGCCAACAAAAAAAATTTAACATGGGGTTTTCCCCACCCCCCCTTCATTGCCGGCCACGGCCACGGCCGTGGCCTTCTTCTCCGGGCACGGCCTCGGCCGTGGCCGTCTTCTCCGGCCACGGCCGCTGCCGTGGCCGGCCGTGGCCAGGCCAACAAAAAAAAATTTAACAAGGGGGGTTTTCCCCACCACCCCTTCGTTGCAGGCCACGGCCACGACCGTGGCCTTCTTCTCCGTGCACGGCCTCGGCCGTGGCCGTCTTCTCCGGCCACAGTGGCCAAGCCAACAAAAAAAAATTAACAGGGGGGTTTTCCCCACCCCCCTTTGTTGCCGGCCACGGCCACGGCCGTGGCCTTCTTCTCTGGGCACGGTCGCTGCCGTGGCCATCTTCTCCGGCCACGGCCGCTGCCGTGGCCGTCTGTGGCCTGGCCATGGTGGCCAGGTCAACAAAAAAATTTAACAGGGGGGGTTTTCCCCACCCCCCCCCTTCGTTGCCGGCCACGGCCACGGCCATGGCCTTCTTCTCCGGGCACGGCCTCGGCAGTCGCCATCTTCTCCGGCCACGCCCGCGGCCGTGGCCGGCTGTGGCCTGGCCATGGTGGCCAGGCCACCAAAAAAAAAACACAGCGCTATAACCTTTAGACCCGTTTGAGAATTTGTAAGACTTAGTCTTGCAAATTCTCAAATTGTCCTGGTGGACAGTTTGGGAATATTTTTTGCGATATGTTAGTCTGCTATTAATCATCGTTGGTTGAGATTGCAGTTTGTATTTGCTCATGCGTTCTCCTAGTGTGGCATATATGCCACACATTTAGGAGAACATATAGGAAAATGCTGCTGAAATTTCAACGTAAACCATCGATGATAATTATCGCAGTCCGATACGGCATCGGATGTTGAACCAAGATTTCACGAAACAAATGAAACCGACTAAACATTGAGGTTTTTTTAATTCAATTTATTTTTATATATGTTATATTTTTACATATTCAATCATTAATCGTAATTACATTCATGAATCTTTAGTATTTTCAGTATGATGGGCCGAGGTAGATCTACCGACGACGGACGGAGTGAGCAGGGACGTAGCCCTGCCCGCATCAGATCACACGAGCTTTGGAGATGGAGAGTTTCGATCTCCACACATCGCACAGTCTCCGATCTCTCTAACAGTCGGCGGTGATCCTGCATTGGTATTATCATCCAGCCGATTGGCACAGACCTCTGAGAGTTCTTCCTCCATCGACCGCACCGTACTTCGACTGGATGCTCATGGGATGTAAGTATATACTAATTAAAATATATGTTTATGTTTTAAGTCAATTACTTATAAACATGCATTTTTTAATAGATTTATTGAGCAGCATCATGTATCGAGCCACATCAGCTCCATATTTCAGAGGCGTGCGGATCCCAGTGGCTATGATTGGCGCCATGTATCTGCAGCCATAAGGGAGTTTTATTTTTCAAGTTTCAGGTAAACTTATTAAATACAATTTATCACTAATATAAAATTTCTTAATCTTAATAAATTCTAAAACTAACTATTTATTTTAATGCAAAAAAAGTTTACGTGGGACCCTGCCAGCCATGATGCCATTAGGGCAGCATGGCTTCTCTTACAGGACGCCGATACTCCGATATGCTTCATCGTTGGAGGTCATCGGGTCACCGTCCTGCGCATATGCCAGAGGGTATTTGGCACGAGTGGCAATAGGTCTGGCAGTCCGATGGCTGGCGTAGGAGGTCTGCATCAGTCAGCACGAACCGCCGATCCGAGAGGGGCGGTCCTGGCACGGATCTCTCCCGCCACACTTCGGGCTCCATTTCGATTCAGGAACACAGATGCCGTATGGTAAGAAAATATAAATAATTTAATTACTAATTTAGTTATTTACAAATACTTACTTTAACATCAATTTTTCTGTTGTTATAGTCTGAGCAGGAGGACGGAGATCCTAGTAAGTTTCGACTATTCAGGGCGACACACACCAGGAGGGACGGTTCCTGGGTCGATACACGATCACGGGAGTTTGCGGTAAGAAATTAGCTTTATGTTGTATCTATTTAATTTCTAAAATTTTATTTAGAGAAATTTATTGATTCATTTATTATTGATTTTATAATTCAAAGACACGAGTCGAGGAGCTTCACTCTCCGGCATCGCAGGTCAACTCTACTGATGGGGGGATGCCCGTCAAACTCTCAGTAGAGGAGAGTCGACGTGTGTTTTTGGAGGCTATTGGTGCCCAGCCGCGAGACCGCAGGGTCTATGGTCTGGGCACTAGAGCTTCTGCATATTTTCCCCATCATGTCTCCAGCTCGCGATATTCTGGCGATATTCCTGCCGAGCGTTTAGACGACATTCGGAGATCTATCACGGAAGAGGTTCCTCAGGATGTTCAACAGGACGTTCGGCAAGAGGTTTGACAGGAGTTTGAGCACGAGTTCGAGCAGCGTACGGAAGGCCTTTAGCAGGAGCTTGCAGATGTGCGAGAGCAGATGCGTCAGTTCCAGGATATGATTAGCCGCATGTTGCAGGGTTTCCAGCCTCCACGTGATCGTGCCGATTCTTGATGTATTTTTTTCTTTACTTTCTATATTTTGTACATGAAAACTTTAAAATTTTAATATATTAATTATTTTTAGAAATTGAATGATGAATGTTTGGATCAATATGAGTTATGAATGTTTCAATCAATATTTAAATGCAATGAAATTGTATTAACCGTTTTAATTTTTAATATTTTATTTTTTTAAAAAAATTTAATTAGCGATGCATTAGCGATTGAAATTGCATCGCTAATATTTTTAAAATATTATTATTAAATATTGCGATACAATGACCTGGCATTGCAATATTTTAAAAAAAAAATAAATTAGCGACGCATTAGTGACTCAAATTGTGTCGCTAATATATCTAAAATATTATTATTAAATATTGCGACGCAATGACCTGGCGTCGCAATATTTTAAAAAAAAATTAATTAGCGACACATTAGCGACTCAGATTGCATCGCTAATATATCTAAAATATAATTATTAAATATTACGATGTAACTAAATGCGTCGCAATATTGCGACGCAATTGAGTGCGTCGCAATATTTAATAATAATATTAAATATTAAATATTAGTTTTAAAATTAGCGATGCATTTAGGATGCGTCGCAATATTGCGATACATTTGTGCGTCGCAAAGAATCGCTGTTAAGCGACGCAATTGCGACAAATTGAGATTGCGACAATGATCTCAATGACACCGTCATTGCGTCGCTAATGCGTCGCGATAGCATGTTTAACGACGCATTAGCGATGCATTTGGGCGTCGCTATATTTTTTTTCTCTTGTAGTGGAAGGGCTCCAAAGTAGACTTTGGCATTCGACTCTCTGCAAGGTAATGCTTCATGGTGACCATCTCCATTGCATGGTTTCTCTTCGTCTTCTCCATTTGCTTCTTCAGCTTCTCCACCTCCTGTTGGGCTCTCCCATACTTCTCCTGCATCGAAGATATTAAACATTGTTGTTAGTCTTAAAGTATATATTACTCTTATAATGACTTCTTTTACCTTCCAATGCATAAACTATCTCAGAGGCCTTAACTTCATACATACTACTCCAATGAGAGATGATGCAAGCACACATTAAAGTGCTTGAATCATTTAAAAAGTGGACAGTTAGACACACATTCAAATTCTTTTTTAGTAAAACCAACCAACCAACCAACCTCGGTTACTGCAACTGCTTCTTCTGCTTCCCTCAGTCGCACAAGTAGTTCTCAAGCAGCATAGATAGTTTCTACAGTGTCCCAGAGCTGAATTCTTAATTTCCTATTTGTTCCTTTAGGTTCGCCCTCTCTTTTTCTCTATCAATTCTCATGGTGGAGAGCTCTTCAGCAAGAGCTGCAGCAAAAGTAGTGCCAAAACCTTTGCATCCTACTTTTGCGGTTGCCTTTTTCACCTCTGCAATTCCTTCCATAACTTTTCTATGACCCTCAAGCAGATAATTGTATTTTCTAAAATTTTAATGTCTTTGTTTAAATTTGTTTATTACTTCAATTTTTTTCTTCTTTTTCTAAATTTCTTTAATCTCTTTTCTATTTTTTAAAAAATAAAATAACGATAAATAATCTCTTGAAAAAAAGAAGAAGAAAATGATAAAAATTTGTGAAAAAAATAAAAGTTTATAAAAATTTAAAAAATTGGTACCAATTTTTTTAAAATTTTAAAAATTCCTTTAATTCCTTTCACCCTTTTATTTTTTCCAAATTATTTTTTTATTCTATTTCAAATTTTTCTTCTTTTCTTCCTTTCTTTTAATTTCTTCTAGATTTCAAAAAAAATAAAAAATGGTTAAATCATCTCTTGGGAAAAAAATGAAAACATATTAAAAATTGAAATGATAAATATTGGTTTAAAAAGGGTGAAAAATGAATATTTAGAAAAAATTTACAAAATTGACATCAATATAAAATAATTTTAAAAATAATTTTATTTTTTTTACTATTTTTGTTATTCCTTATAATTTTTTATGTTCTTTCAAATTTTTTCTCCTTTTTCTTAGTTTCTTTTAGTCTCATCCCAATTTTTTAATAAATAAAATTTGGGTTAGATCATCTCTTGAGAAAAAATAATAAAATAATAAAATAATAAAATTGGTCAAAATTTAAAATTGGATGAAAAAATAAAAATTTAGAAATATTAAAAATTGGCATCAAATCTCTTTCTTTGTTCACTCTTTTATTTTCATCCTTTTAATTTTTTATTCTCTTTCAAATTTTCCCTTTTTTCTTATTTTCTTTTATTCTCTCCTCAATTTTTTAATCTGCCCTTAAAATTTCCTTTTTTTTTCTTAATTTCTTTTAATCTCTCCTCAATATTTTAATATGCCCTCAAAATTTCTCTTTTTTCTTAATTTTGTTTAATCTATCGTCATTTTTTTAAAATTTAAGGGCAAGGTTAAATCATGTTTAGGTCCAAGGAAATCAAATTTATAATTTGTTTACGTGATCCATTGGGTTTTCCAAGTTGCATTGATGAAAAATTGTCCAAACACAAATACTAATAAACACATTAATTTGAATAGAAACGTAACTTTAATCAATAGTATAAATAGAAGATTAACTACATTTGAATTTATTATTAAAACGAGTTAATATAACGACGTAAGAAAATTTTGAAATATGCTGGATGATAATTTACGATTGGTTTCACATTTTGACTAATATACTTAATCATCCGAATCAAATCCATATTCAAATCTCAAGGCAAGTCATATCTTACAATCTCAAGCCAGATCTCTGAGTTGTACTGCAATTGTAAAAGCTTTAGGCACATAGGTCTTTCTATTATTACAGAATAAATGAATGCAAAGACCAGAAGCAAGTGAAAACATGAAAACTTCTCAGTTTCAGCTGCGTATCATCCGAACCATGCCAAACTCCAACTATGGGACCCGAGCCAGATCCCTAATCAACCACAACCAGTTGACATTGGTTCATCCCTTTTAAATTCACACATATCGAATTCCAAAAGTCCTCCGAACTTGCAGTCGTAAGCTCTACAGATATGAAGGTGTGAATGAATTTCTCCATGCTTCATCATCATTCGGCTGTGGAGCTCGTTGGTGTTCTTTGATTGCAGTCTCTTCTTGGCGGTAGAAGGGCTCCAAAGTAGACTCTGGCAGTCGACTCTCTGCAAGGTAATGCTTCATGGTGACCATCTCCATTGCATGGTTTCTCTTCATCTTCTCCATTTGCTTCTTCAGCTTCTCCACCTCCTGTTGGGCTCTCCAATACTTCTCCTGCATCGAAGATATTAAACGTTGTTGTTAGTCTTAAAGTATATATTACTCTTATCATGACTTCTTTTACCTTCCAATGCACAAACTATCTCAGAGGCCTTAACTTCATACATACTACTCCAATGAGAGATGATGCAAGCACACATTCAAAGTGCTTGAATCATTTAACAAGTGGACAGTTAGACACATTCAAATTCTTTTTTAGTAAAACCAACCAACCAACCAACCTCGGTTACTACTGATAGAGATATAGACTAAAAGATATGCTTTATGTTATGTCTTTACAAATTTTAATGAGAATTCATTTTGAGCAATGTGTGCCATTTACTATATATGTACATGTGTCTAGTATTTACAAATAGTATTTGATCTAGTGTGTAGAGTACGGCTTACACACAGAAGACTAGATCATCGGTTCTTTTGGAATACAAGTTTATTATTCACAGTTTTAGATGGAATTGGACACACCATCAGTAGAACTGTAGCACAAATTTTTAGTAGGTCTGTCTTGACTACGGGAAATGGTTTATTCTAACTATTTGTGCTAGTACACTTTGTGTGTATTGAACAGGACCCAGTTGAGTTGATTATTTTATACTGATTTTATAAAATAATTTAAAACTCATGAATATTATGATTACTTATGCTCTTAATCTGAATTCTATTTCTAGACACATGTATGTAGTGATTATTGCTTTGATTACACATAGAGTGAGATTCTATACGAGTCAATAAACTCAGTGGGTTAGGCAATAACATTATATATATGGTGAATATTAATAGTTAAAGGAATCCACGTCCTGTTAATTTAGATTGATGATATCCCCTTGAGAAAGCTTATAAGTTTTGATTGTATCAAATCTTGCAAGTGGATTTTGAATCCGATACATCAAATAAGTTAAGTGGATAAGTCTCAAGGATAATAACAGCCAATTAAATTATATTGTCAGTATTTAAATTTAATTGATGGATATCTGTAATCTTAACGTGGGGAGATAATAAGTATTTAATATTAAGGCTCGAAAATATAAATTCGAATGTGATTAGGAGTACAATTATAATTCTTTAGTGGAATGAATTATAATTTACGTAATTGAATCCTAACCCGGGATAGGATTAGGAGATTTAATTACGTGGGAAGTCCTTTTCATATTTGCCTATTTGGTCCCTGTTGTAGCCCTATAAATACCCTCTCAGTTGGTTGCTAGGGTTAACGTTTTTGAGAAAAAGAAAAACAAGAAACCCTAGGTCGGCCGAGAGATCCCACCATCTTATGAGAGAAGGACGGTATTTCGGGAATACAGCGGAAGGCTAAAAGGTTGAGGTCGAGCAATCAAATTGAAGTGTTCCAACGTTCAAGTCTGAAGGTATAATCTTATACTCATAGATTAGAACGGTAAAAGATTTTTGTATTACTCATATACGCTATAGCCGTGATCTTGGGGGTATTCCGCGCTCCCCAATAGTGGTATCAGAGCCACGGCTGATACTGTATATGAATAATGCGGCCATGTTCTCCATTAATCGGAATATGCATGCGTGGGATGGATCGTGCTTGCTACTAACGTTATTTTGCAGGTTTCTATCCTGTTATTATGGTCACATGAATGTATGTGTTCTGATTTAATATTGCTTAGATCTGTTTTGTGAACTCCGATTTTAAGGAGGCGTAGGATCATTGTAATATTTTATAGCATGTATGCTCCGGTTTTTTGAGAGCTTTGTGATTGTAAATACGTAGCATGTGAACTCATATATGGAGGCATAGGATTTTTGTAATCTGGTGCGGCTCCATAGAGGAAGATACCTGCTGCACGTTGCAGGATATGATTCTAAGAAGAATCGGATGCAGATAGAATTCTAAGGAGAATCCTTGCATGATAGGATTCTAAAGAGAACCCGTTGCATGATAGGATTCTAAGCAGAATCCGTTGCAGATAAGATTTCAAGGAAATCCGTTGCAGATCACGATTCTAAAGGAAAATTCAAAGCGCGAAGGCCAGCCCCCAGACCCCCATATGTGAAGCGGCAAATCGTCGAGCAAAGTAGCAATCATGGTGCAACAGAGATCTTCATCTGCGTGAAAAATTTTGACCATAATAACAGGGATTTTATTTATCTTGTTTATATTGGTTATGTTGCATACTTACTTGATTGTTTATCCTTTTGTTCTTATGTCTATAACTAGGAGAACATGGTTAATTGGATAATCAGTTGCTGTTTGTGTTTTGAATTTATAAGATAATCAAACACAAGTTTTATAACCCTCAAAATATTGTTTAAATAACTAAGTGGGAGAGGAATTAATCACATTTAAATCTCATGGTCCCATCACTTGTTTATTGGTGAGGTAGTTAATTTCACGTGTTAGCATTAGTGCTTTCCTCCCCATAGGATGAAATTGATTGCCAGCTCACCAAGAATAATCCCTGGTAGTTGTTAATGTTGGATTACCTCTCCATCTGAGGGATCCACCATGG
This sequence comes from Calamus simplicifolius, assembly GCA_900491605.1. Taxonomy (NCBI): domain Eukaryota; kingdom Viridiplantae; phylum Streptophyta; class Magnoliopsida; order Arecales; family Arecaceae; genus Calamus; species Calamus simplicifolius. The sequence goes on from UESW01003927.1 coordinate 1,129,112, forward strand.
GACAATGGATCTAGAATTGAGTGATGGTATACACTTAGGTATAAATATTGGTATCCTCCCCATCGGAGTCACTACAAATATTTATATGACCAAAGTTAGCCAGCTAATTAATTTTACTTGGTATGTTACCTTTTACCTAGATAGTAAAATTAATAGGTTTTATCTGTCTAGATAAATGATGAGTAGTAGACGTCCTCCCATCGAGGCATACTATTCAAAATGTACTAGGCTGCTGGCGAATTCTATTATTATGTAGTGGTTGAGGGGCCCTACTTATAATTTTGAATTTAAAGTTTATTGCTCATTATATCTTATTTGATGTATGAATGATTCTCAGGATTAAAATGTCTTCTTTCAATCCACTTGCTGTGATACTCAAAGAAAACAAATTGACTGGTCCTAATTACATTGATTGGAAAAGAAACCTGGATATAGTGTTAACTGCAGAAGGGTACAAGTATGTGCTCACTCAGGTCTGTCCCATAGAGCCCGGTGAAGGGGCTTCAGATGAGGAGTCCCAAGCTTACCGTAAGTGGGTTAAGGCTAATGAGATGGCGCGGTGTTACATATTGGCATCTATGTCAAATGTTCTGCAACATCAGCATCAATCTATGCCCTCTGCCTATGACATGATGTTCAACCTCAAAGAAATATTTGGGGATCAGAGTCGTGCAGCTAGGCAGACTGCGATGAAAGAATTGATGAACACTAATATGGCTGAAGGAACTCCTGTCATGGATCATGTTCTAAAGATGATTAGCCTTCTGAACGAACTGGAGATCCTTGGAGCGGAGATGGATGGGGAAACCCAAGTTGATATCATTCTCCAGTCCCTACCTAATTCTTTTAAGCAGTTCTGCCTAAATTACACCATGAACAAAATGAATTTTTCATTGGCAGAGCTACTTAAAGAACTTCAGGTAGCAGAGAGTTTCATTATGAAGCCTGCAGTTGCTATGGTTACTGAAAAAGGTTCTTCTTCGAAGTCTCATGCTAAGAAGAAGAAAAAGGTTCAGAAAAAGAAACAGCATCAGGCCCCACAGCCCAATGGGGAAATAAAAAAGAAGGAAAAGTGCTTCGTCTGCAAGCAGCCAGGTCACTGGAAGCAGCAATGTCCAGTTTGGCTTGCCAGGAAACAGGCTAGAGGTATATCTCATTCACTTGTAGTTGAAACTTGTTTAGTGCTGTTATCTACCAGTGGCTGGTGTGTAGATACGGGAGCCACTAATCATGTTTGCAATTCTTTGCAGGGGTTCCAGCAGACCCGGCAGCTAAGTGATGAAGAGATTTACATATTTCTGGGAGATGGCACGAGAGTGTCAGTAGTTGCAATGGGAGATTTTAGCTTTTCTTTTAGTAGAAATAGAATTTTAATATTAAAAGACTATTTTTTTGTACCTTCAATTAGAAGGAATTTAATTTCAGTTTCTAAGTTGGTTGATGATGGATATTCAGTTTATTTTAATGACTCCGTTGTTATTAAGAAAAATAAACATTTTATCTGTTCTGGTACATTGGTGGATGGTCTTTATATTATTAATCCTGTTTCTCCTACTGTGCAACTAAATGAAGTGAATAACTATAATAGACCATGTAAGAGAAAACATCCTTCTGAAATGAATCAAACTTATCTTTGGCACTTGCGCCTAGGTCATATAAATCTAAGATGGATTTCTAGACTGATTCAAGATGGACCATTAGGTTCATTGGAAGTAGAGGCACTACCGGTCTGTGAATCTTGCTTAGAAGGAAAAATGACCAAGCGGCCATTCTCGGCCAAAGGCAATAGAGCTAAGGAGATATTAGAATTGGTTCACTCTGATTTGTGTGGCCCAATGAACATCCAAGCTAGAGGTGGTTTTGAGTACTTTGTCACTTTTATTTATGATTACTCAAGATATGGGTATATTTATCTGATGCGCCGTAAGTCTGAATGCTTTGAAAAATTTAAAATTTTTAAGGCAGAAACGGAGAACCGTCATGGTAAAAATATCAAGACACTACGATCCGATCGTGGTGGCGAGTACCTCTTAGGGGAGTTCACAGATTACTTATTAGATGCTGGGATTGAATCCCAGTTATCTGCACCTAGTACGCCACAGCAGAATGGTGTAGCTGAAAGAAGGAATAGGACTCTTATGGATATGGTTAGATATATGATGAGTTATTCAGACTTACCTATTTCATTTTGGGGATATGCATTAGAGACAGCTGCATATATTCTTAACTTGGTACCATCTAAGTCAGTACCTAAGACACCCACAGAACTGTGGACTGGGTGCGCAAGCCTAGTCTAAGACATGTTCGGGTTTGGGGTTGTCCAGCACATGTACTAAAAGGCAAACCAGATAAGTTGGAATCAAGGACAGATGTATGCTTCTTTGTTGGATATCCTAAAGGAACANCTAAGACATGTTTGGGTTTGGGGTTGTCCAGCACATGTACTAAAAAGTAAACCAGATAAGTTGGAATCAAGGACAGATGTATGCTTCTTTGTTGGATATCCTAAAGGAACAAAAGGTGGTTTATTTTATTGTCCTAAGGATCAGAAGGTCATTGTTAGCACCAATGCCCGATTCTTGGAGGAGGACTATATTATAGACCACAAACCCAGAAGTAAAATTGCTCTAGAAGAGTTGAGAGGCGATAAAACTAGACAGGCTCCTTTAATACCAATAGTACAAGCAGAAACACCACAAGAAAGTAGGTTCCCAAACTTCCCAATAACTATTCGTAGTGGGAGAAGTATAGTAACACGAACTGACCCTGAACTGATACAAAAGGATACCATTGATGCACCAGTTTCAGAACCAGTGCAGGTTGATGGAGCACAAGGATCAGAGTCAGATCGTATTACTACTAGCACATACAATCAAGTTGTGCCTCGTCATAGTGGGAGGGTTGTAAATACACCTAAACGGTATACGTTCCTTGGAGAGTCATATGACAGAATCTCTGATGAACTGGATACTGAACCCAGTAGCTACAATGAAGCATTACAGGATAAAGATGCAACTCTTTGGCAAAATGCTATGAAATCAGAGATAGAGTCTATGCACTTTAATCAGGTCTGGGATCTTGTAGAACCACCCGAGGGAGTAAAACCCATCGGATGCAAGTGGATCTATAAGAAGAAGAGAGGAGCAGACGGGAAGGTGGAAACCTTCAAGGCTAGGCTAGTTGCAAAAGGTTTTACTCAGAAAGAAGGGATCGATTATGAGGAAACCTTTTCACCAGTAGCTATGCTTAAGTCTATCCGGATTCTCTTATCCATTGCAGCTCATTTCGATTACGAAGTTTGGCAAATGGATGTCAAGACAGCTTTCCTTAATGGAAATCTTGACGAATGCATTTACATGATGCAACCAGACGGTTTTATAGTAAAAGGCCAGGAGCACTTGGTGTGCAAGCTTAAGAGGTCCATTTATGGACTTAAACAGGCATCTAGATCTTGGAATACTCGTTTTGATCAAGCTATTAAATCTTATGGTTTTGATCAAAGTCCTGACGAGTCATGTGTGTACAAGAAGCGTGATGGAAAAACTTTGGTGTTTCTGGTGCTATATGTGGATGACATCTTACTTATTGGAAACGATATGGGAGTGTTATCTTCGGTCAAGGTATGGTTATCTGGACAATTTGATATGAAGGACTTGGGAGAAGCAAGTCACATCCTAGGGATCAAGCTTTTGCGAGATCGCAAGCAAAGGATGATATGCTTATCTCAAGCCACTTATATCGATAAAATTCTCACCCGTTTTGTCATGCATAATTCCAAGAAAGGATTTCTTCCTTTCAGGCATGGAATTTCTCTATCTAAGGATCAGTGTCCTAAGACACCTGATGAGATAGAAAGTATGAAGGCAGTTCCTTATGCTTCTGCAGTAGGAAGCCTAATGTATGCTATGCTATGTACTAGACCTGATATCTGTTTTGCCGTAGGCATGGTTAGCAGATTTCAGTCTAACCCTGGGCGAGAACATTGGACTGCAGTAAAACATATAATTAAGTACCTGAAAAGGACTAAAGATTATATGTTAGTTTACCAAGCAGATAGTCTTGTGCCTATAGGATATACAGATTCGGACTTCCAATCAGATAATGAATCTAGGAAATCAACCTCGGGATATGTGTTTACTTTGGGTGGTGGAGCAATTAGCTGGAGGAGTGTGAAGCAGACTTGTGTTGCTGACTCTACCATGGAAGCTGAGTATGTGGCTGCATCTGAAGCTGCAAAAGAGGCTGTTTGGCTAAGAAACTTTCTTTTGGATCTTAGTGTGATACCTTCAGTGCAATTACCTATTACACTTTATTGTGATAATAGTGGGGCAGTTGCTAATTCGAAGGAACCCAGGACCCACAAGAAATCTAAACACATTGAGCGTAAGTATCACCTGATACGTGACATCGTGCAAAGAGGTGACGTGCTGGTGACCAAGGTTACATCTGAGGACAACCTGGCAGATCCTTTTACAAAGAGTTTAACTTCAAAGTTTTTGATAGACATGTAGAGGGCATGGGAGTTAGATGTGTACAAGCATTGCTTTGAGTCTAAGTGGGAGATTGATAGAGATATAGACTAAAAGATATGCTTTATGTCTTTACATTTTTAATGAGAATTCATTTTGAGCAATGTGTGCCATTTACTATATATGTGCATGTGTCTAGTATTTACAAAGAGTATTTGATCTAGTGTGTAGAGTACGGCTTACACACAGAAGATAGATCATCGGTTCTTTTGGAATACAAGTTTATTGTTCACAGTTTTAGATGGAATTGGACACACCATCAGTAGAACTGTAGCACAAATTTTTAGTAGGTCTGTCTTGACTACGGGGAATGGTTTATTCTAACTATTTGTGCTAGTACACTTTGTGTGTATTGAACAGGACCCAGTTGAGTTATTATTTTATACTGACTTTATAAAATAATTTAAACTCATGAATATTATGATTACTTATGCTCTTAATCTGAATTCTATTTCTAGACACGTGTATGTAGTGATTATTGCTTTGATTACACATAGAGTGAGATTCTATATGAGTCAATAAACTCAGTGGGTTGGGCAATAACATTATGTATATGGTGAATATTAATAGTTGAAGGAATCCACGTCCGATTAATTTGGACTTGATGATATCCCCTTGAGAAAGCTTATAAGTTTTGATTGTATCAAATCTTGCAAGTGGATTTTGAATCCGATACATCAAATAAGTTAAGTGGATAAGTCTCAAGGATAATAACAGCCAATTAAATTATATTGTCAGTATTTAAATTTAATTGGTGGATATCTGTAATCTTAACGTGGGGAGATAATAAGTATTTAATATTAAGGCTCGAAAATATAAATTTGAATATGATTAGGAGTACAATTATAATTCTTTAGTGGAATGAATTATAATTTACGTAATTAAATCCTAACCCGGGATAGGATTAGGAGATTTAATTACGTGGGAAGTCCTTTTCATATTTGCCTATTAGGTCCCTGTTGTAGCCCTATAAATACCCTCTCAATTGGTTGCTAGGGTTAACGCTTTTGAGAAAAAAGAAAAGCAAGAAACCCTAGGTCGGCCGAAAGAGATCCCACCATCTTGTGAGAGAAGCAGGTATTTCGGGAATACGGCGGAAGGCCAAAAGGTTGAGGTCGAGCAATCAAATCAAGTGTTCCAGCGTTCAAGTCTGAAGGTATAATCTTATACTCATAGATTAGAACGGTAAAAGATTTTTGCATTACTCATATACGCTATAGCCATGATCTTGAGGGTATTCCGCGCTCCCCAATAGTGAGTGCTTTAGTAAATGGGTCACCTAGGTTTTCCTTTCCATCAATCTTCTGAAGATTTATGTCACCTCGGTCTACTATCTCTCGAATAAGATGAAACCGGCGCAGTATGTGCTTGGTGCGCTGATGTACTCGTGGTTCCTTTGCTTGAGCTATGGCACCCATATTGTCACTGTATAACAGGACGGTTCATCTATGGAAGGTGTCACTCCAAGCTCGGAGATGAACTTTCGCAGCCACACAGCTTCTTTCGCAGCATCTGATGCATGTACTCTGCCTCGCACACCGAATCTGCCACTGTATGTTGCTTGAAACTTTTCCAGCAAACAACTCCACCATTTAGGATAAACACGAAACCCGATACACTTTTGCTATCATCATATCTGATTGAAAACTGAATCAGTATATCCAACAAGTTTCAAATCAGACTCTCCATAGACTAACCACTGGTCCTTAGTATTTCTCAAATACTTAAGGATTGTCTTAACAACTTGCCAGTGTTTTTCTCCTGGATCAGATTGGTATCTACTCACTACTCCTAGTGAGTATGCCACATCTGGTCTTGTACATGTCATGGTGTACATAATCGATCCTACTGTCGAAGCATATAGAATTCGACTCATACGTTCTCTTTCATTAGGAGTTGTCGGACAATCCTTCTTAGAAAGATGAATTCCATGGCCTATCGGAAGATAGCCTTTCTTGGAATTCTCCATGCTAAACCTCTTTAGCACTGTGTCAATGTATGTAGATTGGGATAAACCTAGCATCCTCTTAGATCTATCTCTATAGATCTTCATCCCTAGGATGTATGATGCTTCTCTTAGATCTTTCATGGAGAATTGTGATGATAACCATGTCTTTATTCCTTGTAATGCAGGGATATCATTCCCGATTAAGAGAATATCATCCACATATAATACAAGAAATACAATAACAGAATCGTTAGCCCATTTATAAATGCAAGGTTCTTCTTTATTCTTAATAAAGCCATAAGATTTGATCACTTTATCAAATCGTATGTTCCAACTCCTTGATGCTTGCTTAAGTCCATAAATAGACTTCTGTAGCCTGCACACTTTAGACTCGTCTTCAGATATAAAACCTTCAGGCTATATCATATACACCTGTTCTTCTAAATCACCATTTAGAAAAGCGGTTTTAACATCCATCTGCCAAATCTCATAATCGAAGTGTGCTGCTATAGCTAGCATAATCCGAATGGATTTCAGCATTGCCACAGGAGAAAACGTTTCGTCATAGTCAATACCATAACGTTAATGATACCCCTTGGCAACCAGACATGCTTTATAGGTCTTTACCTTTCCGTCTGCGCCTCTTTTCCTCTTGAAAACCCATTTACACCCTATGGGTTTTATCCCTTCGGTGGGTCAACTAATGTCCATACATTATTGTCCTTCATGGAATCAAGTTCGGATTTCATGATATCAAGCCATTTATTAGAGTCAGTCCTTTGCATAGCATCCATATAGGTGATCGGATCCTCGTTGTTCTCATCGAGTTCAACAGGATCATCATTCTGGACCAAGAAACCCAAGTATATGTTCGGTTGATGTGGTACTCTACCAGATCGCCTTAATGGTGCATCTAAAATGGGTTTTGAGTTTGATCTAATCAACTCAGATTCTAGGGGTTCACTGGTTTGTGTTGTTCCTTCTACTTGATGAACTTTCTCAAGTTCAACATTAGAGCTATTTGTTCCTTCACTAAGGAACTCCTTTTCAAGAAAAACTGCTCTATTACTAATGAACAACTTTTGTTCTTCAGTATTGTAGAAGTAATATCCTTTTGTTTCTTTCGATAGCCGATGAAAAAATATTTGTCAGATTTGGGTTCAAGTTTGTCTGATTTTGCATGTTTCACATAAGCCGGACACCCCCAGACTCTCAGATAGGTAATAACCGGTTTATGTCCATACCACATCTCATGTGGAGTTTTAGAAACAGACTTACTTGGAACCTTATTAAGAATATGACAAGCTGATTCTAATGCGTATCCCCAAAATGATATTGGCAAGCTTGCAAAACCCATCATGGACCGAACCATGTCTAACAGAGTTCGATTCCTTCTTTTCGACACACCGTTATGTTGCGGTGTTCCAGGAGGAGTCCATTGGGAGAGAATCACATTCTCCTTTAAATATGTCACAAATTCATTGGAAAGGTATTCGCCTCCTCGATCTGATCGAAGGGTCTTAATACATTTTCCTGTTTGTTTTTCTACTTCTTTATGATATAGTTTGAACATTTCAAACGATTCAGATTTATGTCGCATAAGATAGACATAACCGAACCTAGAAAGGTCGTCTGTAAATGTAATGAAGTAGTAGTATCCACCTTTGGCACAAGTGCTCATTGGTCCACATACATCAGTATGTACTAGACCCAATAGCTCTTTGGCTCTTTCACCTTTTCCAGTAAAAGATGACTTGGTCATTTTACAAGAAGACATGATTCACAGGTAGTTAATGATTCACAATCATCAACTCGAAGGATGCCCTCCTGAGTTAACCTGTTTAATCTGTTCTTGTTGATATGACCCAGCCGATGGTGCCAAAGATAAATATCTGTGACATCAGTTATTTAGGGCGCTTACTTGATTGGTACACTACATTCACAGGCTGTGATAATATATAAATGCCATTAGATAAATGCCCAGTCATTACAGTGACTCCATTCATAATGATATTCAAAGTAACATCCTTTATTGAAATTTCATAATTATTTTTGGCCAGAAGGCCTACAGAAATTATGTTCAATAAGAACGTTGGGCAAAAATGACAATCATTTAGTATAATGACATTTCTATTGAAAACTATTTCAAGAACTCCTAATGCCAGTACTGGAATAATCTTCCATCGCCGACATTTAGGAATCTTTCATTGTCCTCAAATCTTCTGGTGACCTGTCCCTGCAATGAATTGCAAATATTAAAAGGACTCCCGGTATCCAATACCCAGGTCTGATTATCATATATAGAAAAATTACAAGGTGTTATCATATAAATACCTTGTTGAGCAACATCTTACTCCTTTTTCTTCTTTGACCTGTTTGGATCAAGTGTGGCAATGTAAAGAGGACAGTTCCTCTTTCAGTGCCCTTGCATCTTGCAGTGAAAGCATTCAGCTTGACTTTTATCAACTTTCTTCTTCTGCATCTGACCCCTTATAGATGTCCTAGCATGTTGCACCCTTTTATTATTCTTTTTCTTCTTCCCTTTCCCAAAGGGTTTACGCCCTACCTTAGATCCTTCAACCACATTAACCAAACCCTTAGAGAGCTGGTTATCCTTCTCAAAGTTCTGTAACAACCCCAACAAACCGTGGTAGTTGACTGCAGGCTTTGTCATTCGAAAATGAGTAAGGAAAGGTCGGAAGGATGGAGGCAAGGAATTCAGGATCGCATCTTTTCCCAACTGCTCATGTAAGGGAAAGCCGAGCTTGCTTAGGAGTTCTATCTTCTCGATCATGTACAATACATGATCAGTGACAGGAGATCCATCTCTCATTCGAGCATTGAAAATAGCACAACTAGTCTTGTGCCTTTCAACATCGTCGGGTGTGCCGAAAGATTCATTCAACGCTTGAATGATTTCTTCTGGCTGAGCATTCTCGAACCGGCGACCGAATTCATCGTTCATTGCTGCTAACATGATACAACGCACGCTAGTTCTATCATTGAGCCACTTCTGATAAGTGTCTCTCTCAGAACTTTGGGTGTTTGCATCAGGTATCTTTGGTGCAGGATTATTCAGAATATATAGAATCCTCTCATGCTCAAGGACGATCTTAAGTTTTCTGAACCAGCTATTGAAATTGGAACCATTCAATTTGTCACTATCCAATAGGGACCTTAATGATAAATTAGTGGCCATGTTCTGCATAAGGAAAAACTAAAGTTTATTAGTATATAAATTGATTCAGTCTAAAGACTTGGACTTTAGTCTAAAGATTCTTCCACTATTTTGTTCAAATTGGCAGCCTCTACACCCCAATTCGAAGAATTATTCTTAATTCTTTAGCGGGCACTAAGATCTACATAAACTACATACAGGCCCAAGTGAAGCTTGGCTAACCCATATGCATCTAAGAGTAGGTTCAAAACCAATTGTTTCCCCAAACAATTCTTAGTGTTCAGTTTTGCCCCATGTACCTCTTCAGCAGGCATGAAGTGCCTCCACTGAAAGTTCTGGTTAGGTCCAACCATTAAATGATATAATCAGTGTAACCTATCAATAGACAACCAAGCCCGAGTGAAGCTCGGCTCACCTGACTGTTTATTTAATAGTTACGCTGACTTATCATATAATGAATGATAATTCCGATGGTTGACAAGCACCAGGCATGGAGTGCCTCCAATGATTATCAAGACATCAGACTCATTATCACCCACCTTAATGGGAGGCTATAATCTAGTTATCATATAACTATTTCATTTTAAGGACCTAATAATTTTAGAGGATTTTAATAATATGAAGATAAATTGACTAATCAAGTTCTCCCACTGAATCTATGAAATCGGTAGAATGAAACAAGATTAAGTCAGGTTAAGTGGCACCTAAATCAGTCATACTGATATCCTTACAGGCATGGGTCAACCCGAATCAGGTAAATGATCTGAATCATAAATGGTTCACCACAATGACCAGGTGAGAGAGATCGATGGGAGGGACATGCCATTAACTTGTTAAAGACGCATCAATATGAGTAGCTCCCAATTAAAAACCATTCGATCGTTGATCCTAGAGCAACTTGTCATCCCACCTTGACATCATATGGTTAACCAATTCTGATTTGACCATCTAATAGATTCATGCTCAACCACGGAGCCTAATCTATTTCATTTGGTTTAATCAAAGAGAAGGACTTGATCAACTACAACTATTGTTTGATTTAGAGCATTCTTAACCTAATCTAATTAGATTTGAACAAATACTCTTTTAGTCCAGTTGATTTAAACCTTAGAGTCTAACCCTTTATGGACCCGATTTAGCTAGCCCAAATGATTTAATATATTTCATGTTAACATGTCATATATTTCAATCAAGCATAATGTTACTACTCATAATTCCTATATTTAGATCATATCTAAAAAAAATTATAAACTAATATTTGATATTCAAATAAAACTCTCATAAATATTTATATTTTATAACATAGACATCATGCCATCATATATCATATCTATGTTTTTATACTAAACATGCAAATATTATGGTTTTATACAATATCAATATGTATCAAATATAAAATATCTTTTGAGAGTGTGTGTAATCTATGTTTTGATGTCAAAGCATAATTTAAATTTTTTTTAAACAAAGCATCAACGATAAAACAATCGCACGACAATATGTCACAGAATACCTCATTGAATGGGTAATTCAGATTTTTAATCCACCTGTGACCATATGGCCTTGTGATAAGTTTTAGCCATAATTACATAATTATTGAGAATATTAATTTACATGCAATAAATTAGATCATTAACGAAACCATGGCTCTGATACCATTTGTAGGGAGAAATAGTCTCCGAGGCATGCATATTTTTAAAAAATTGATAACTATTATTATTGCGAAAATTAAAAGATTACATATTAATCTATCTAATATGCATCAAGATCATATCTTTGCCTATATATTCAGGGTCGTTTGATCTAAAATATGCATATAAAAACATCAAGATCATATCTTGATCTTCAAGATGACTAGTCACACTATTATCTTGAAGCCTGCCTTAAGATCTAGGGATCAAATCACTTACCTTAAGAACAGTAGGTAAATCCTTATTGCTCTGCAGCCGTTCAATCGTCTGGCCTCTAGTATCGTCCACGCGAAGCCCCGAATGATCAGATTTCCGGGAGTGTTAGCTCGCGAAAAAATAGTTTTGCTGATCTTGAATCCTCTCACTTGAATCTTCCTCCAAGATCTACCAGACTTTCGCTAACACCAGAATCAATAGGATTTTCTATTCTAACATTTTAGAATTACAATCCACGATAATTTAGAATTACAATCCACGACAAATAATGTATTGTTGTTCTATTTTTTGTTCTGTGTTCTCTGGTGAGGGAATGCCCTCTATTTATAGTCTAGATTTAGCCTTGACATTTAATTATGACATTTAAGAATCCGTCGTTTGAAAAAAGCAAAGAGACGCCGAAGGCGCAGCGCTTGGTTTAATTCCGACGTTCGGAGAAAACCAAGGAGTCGCGGTGTTTGGTTTAGTTCCATCGTTCGAGAAAACCAAAGAGACGAGGGATAAATCCGACGTTCGGTAAATAAATATCATGCATTAAATTCTATCTCATGAGATGAGATTTTAGCCATCTCATCATATGAGATCCATATTCGAGAGGTTTGGGTTCTGATCTGAATTTATTTGACTTAACCCACATAGATCATGGTCCAAGCCCAAATCAAATTTGGCTTGTCCTGAATCTATTTAAATTCAAATCAAGTCTAATTTCAAATCAATATTTGAAATTGACTTATCCTTCTAATAGACTTAAACCAAATTGAATCTTATTCAATTGTACTTAACCCAATTGAGATAATTCAATCAATCAAATTGATTAATTAAATCATATACGATTCTTAATCATTGATCAGCAAATAGATCATCCTAGGAAACTTCTATGCGTGTGACTCTCTAGGTTCGAACCTAGGCCGGTAGCATGGAAACAACTTTCTATACTAATCGATGTGCCCATCTAGCAATGGAACCTGACGTCCGGATAGGTCGAAGAGTTGCCGAGCAAACTCCAAGAACCCTAAGAAACAGTTACCGTATAATTCATCCTCTTGACCACAAATGCTAAGGATGGCTTAAGAGCCTGTCAACTCTAAATAGCAAATCCATAAAGTGATTTCAACTTTAGTGATCATGTGACTTTCACATGAAGTGCCTTGGCGAAGGTCTTGCTAAATTGAAACACAAGCATTTCTCCTTTTAATGGTATAGGTCAAATTTCATCTTGATCCACAACTGACTACCACAAGTACTTGATTGCACCCAATAACCTTTCGTAGCTGGATTAGAAATCCAGGTGGTCCAGCACCTAAGTACAATGAGTTGCTTGTAAGCCACTGGTTGTGATCTTTAGGTCTGAAGGATACTTATACCTATATCTTCTCGGATTAACGCTTGACAGCAGAGTATCCATAAATGAGTCACGTTCGGTGAAATGTACTCCTACACTTTCACCTGTATGTCATACCAGTGTCTCTACACTCCTTGGTTAAGAGGATAACCAACAAATATGATATACAACGTCCTATAATTGATAGTACTATAGCCCTATCATAGTATATCATTTGGTCGCGAACTCTTTTAAGGACCTTCTAAGATAAATCCTCCTTTATCGTGAGGAAGATCCTAAGGGCTTCATTACTTTCAGGAGTATTAAGAAGATGTTCTTGTAATGAATAAACTGCCAAATAAATTTTATTAATATATCAATTTATATACAATTTATATTAGCACAATCATCAAATGATTGGCTTTAGGATACAATTTCCAACACTTTCAGCCTCCTCGGCGCGTCCGGCCCTGGCCTCGGCCGCCTGGATAACCGAGCCTAATTTGGAGATGTGAAGGTCTCGGGCCTCGATGGTGCTCTCGGCCTACCCAAGTTGGTTCAGTGCTGCCCGGAGTTGACTGGCTTCGGTCTCCGCTCGTCTCTCAGCCTTCCTTATTTTGGCAGCTCGGTCGTTTCTTGTCACCTCTAGAGTCCTCTCGGCCACCTCGGCTCGGGCCTGGGCCTCTTCGGTGTCCCGACGGGCCTGCTGGATGATGGCCTCGCCCTTGTCAATGACCTCCCTCGTGGCCGCTAGGGAGTTTGCCGCCTGTATTCAAAGTGTGTCAGTCACATAAACTATTGGATATTTAAAGCTATGGGTCACAAGTTGCTTACCCGAACGAGGGCCACGAAGGCCTCTTGGAAGAATCTGGACGCCCCCAGGTGCCTTAGCTCCTCTTGAAACTCGAGCAAGATGACCTGGGAGATAAGCCGCTCCGCCCGATGCCCATCATTCATAAGTGAGAACCCTCGGGGGGTTGGCCCGACCCTGTTCCCCTCGACGACTTCGGTAGGCACAGGCTCGGCGTGCGGAGGGCTGCCCGCCGGCATCTCCTCTGGGGATGGGCTCACTGTCGCCGATGGCCCCTCCCCCCTAGCTTCGTTCCACCTCTGCCGGGGATGGCTCGGTAGGGGCTTGGGGCTCCACCGCTGCCATCTCAACCCTAGCCTCCTCCCGGGGGGGGGTGTCGGCCATCAAGTCCACCTTCAGTGTGGCCGAAGGCTCACGGTGCTCAGGTGGTGGGGAGATTCGCGCCATCGGATGTCTAATGGCTGGGGCTTGTTGCCCCTCGCTCGGCCCCTCCATGGCCCTCTTCCTCTTGGCAGTGGCCTTCCAGAGCTTAAGGGTCGGGAGCTTCATCATTGGACAACGTCGGTCAGAGTTAGTAAAAAAAAGAGAGAGAGAGAGATAAAAGAGCAAAGGGAAAATCGGCTAAGTGCCGGGCCAGTCCCAACTCACTGCTCCGGGTAGAGACCCGGCGAGTCGAAGGTTGCTCTCCGTTAGGAGTCGGTTGCACTTGGGGATGTCGGCCGTCAGCAGCTGCCCCAGCGCCTCCTTGCCCTCCGGGAGTACGGATGAGTTCATGTTTGGCCGAAGGTCGGGGTCCCCCCACCTGGGTTTGACTTGGTCAAGATCAGCGAAAAAGAATCGAGACTTCCATCCCTTAACAGAGGAGGGGAGGTGGAGTTTGAGGACATGGCCGGGTCGGGGCTGAAACAGCCACCAGCCCGCCTGCTGTCGGAGGGTATAGAAGCAACGGAAGAGTGAGAGTTTGGGTGTGATTTGATGGAAAAAGCAGAGGACTACGAAGGCACAGATGGTCCGAAGGGAGTTCGGGACCAACTAAGTAGGAGTGAAAGAGTAATAGTCAAGGAGGTTGATGAAGAAAGGATGAAAAGGCAGACGAAGCCCCAGCTTCAGGGTAATCTCGTATAGGGCTATCCTACTAGGTCGGGAGGACACTACCCTATTATCTGGGGTCGGGATGAGAAGCACTACTTCTCTAGGAATTTGGTAGCGGGCCCTTATTTTAGCTAAGTCTTGGCCTGTTACCGTGGAGGCAGTTGATGCGTGTCGTAGCGCAATGATTAAAACACCTTAATTTCACTAATAGAATAGTGAGAGTAAGGGATCAATTCCATAGGGACTTTAGCGATTATCTTGAAACAAATTTATAAATTTAACTAAATAAATAATTAATAGTGCAAAATAATCAAGATATGGTCTATCTTATAAGAGCACGGCCCGTAGATCACAGCCCGTACCTTTTAAGCGTAGATCAGTCTAAAATTATTTCCACTTTAATATAATTTAATAACAATTAAACATGAATAGAAACTTTATTTCATATAAATTAAAAAGTCATGAGACATTAAGAAGGCAATAAGAAAGCAATAAATTCTTCTTACACCAAACCAAAGATGGGATGAAGTGTTGTTCCTCCTCTCGATACACCTTCAAGCCATGGACGTCTGTTCTGGTAACAGAGCCACGAACCACCGATGGCCTAGAACATGGGAACACCTGATCTCCATGAACCATGGACGGAAGAGAGCTCTTCAATCCACAGCACGAATCAAAAGGACGGAACAGAACTCCTTCAATCCACGGACTCTCTTCCTTCAAACGAAACCTCCACGGACTCTCCCAATCGCCTAGAACAGAGCACCTCCTCACGGCTGGAAGAAGAGGAGATCACGGCCTGGAACAAAGCCTTCTTCACGAACGAGCGGATGCAGATCCTCGGACGGGCACCGCACGAGAGCTCCCCCAAACGAAGCCTCCTTGCTGCTATTTACAGAAGTTCGGACGCGCGGAGAAGCAATGACGCAGTACGGAGAAAATCCTGGAGATATTGCAGATAAAATCAAATTCCTTCCATATGAATTTTAATCTACCAATTTGATAATTCCTATCCAATTTATTCCTTAATTGGTGGAGGAAAAGATTGAATTTGAATAGGAGAAGAATCGGGAGAGAAATAAGGAAATTTCTGTTGAGAAGACGATGAAGTCGGCAATGGGTTTGCCGACTTTGCTTTAAAATACGTGCTAAATCCTTATAAAATTAATTTGAGCTCATTTTAAGTCCGATTCGAGTGCTGTTTGCGTCGTTAAATTCTAAAATCGAGCTCTTTAAATTGATAAGGTTTTACCTAAAATATATATAAAATATTAAAATATTAAATAATAATAGGTACGTTGAATTATTAATTAATAGGTTTAGTGATAATTATTTATGCATTTATCACTCCCCCCAACTTGAATCTTACTCATCCTCGAGCAAATAAGAAAATTTAGAAATATGTACCAAGCTAGTCCAAGAATTGATAGTTATCTTACAGTTCTTCTTAAAAATTTCTGGTTAGATCATAAGGGAGATACTTCATTGGATTATTAAGTTTACCCATTTAGTGATAAAGTGTAGTCCATAAGAATTTATAGAAGTCTTCCTTCACCAACTTTCCACTTCTCTAATTAAGTCTTCTAACTTAATTTGGGTTGGGTGTAATGTCTTTTATACTTTAGTTCTCTTATTTATTTATTTATTTGTAAAGTCAGTGCAATGTCCTAACCCCTTGCTTTCTAATTAACCCTTGTAGCGAGCTTTAGGCCAATGGCTCCCAAACCAATTGGTTTTAGGGCATTAGGTGTAAAACACCCCTCGGACTTACTGACTCGAGTCAAAAAGGCTTTAGGTAGGACTGACTCTACTTAGGTTCTTTTACATTCTCACCTTTTTACGCGAACAACATCACTTTCTTAGGTGACGGGGCCCGGTTACTTAGTGAAAGATGTTAAGAACCTAATTTATTAACTTTAAGAGAGATTTTTTTTAATGACATTTTCACCCATACCCTTATTAAGTAGATTGTACTATTAAGATCAGTGGTCAGGAGGGTCTGAAATTATTCTAAAAATTTTTCTAAGGCTAAACCCTACCTTTTATTAGGTTTTCTTAATAATTTATTCCTTAGTATCTCAAAAATAATCTAACCATTATTCATTAATCAGACTGCTTGATTAACTTCAAATCGAGACAGAATTTGGTACACACATCTGATTATAGTTTTACTCGAGGATTTACTTATTCTTTTTCTCCCCCCAACTTAATTTCATTGTCCCTAATGGAAGAAAAATTAATTTCAAGGAAAGATACTACCTGGTAGAGTATTTGAAGGTTGGACGTTTCATTGTTGCCATCTTCTTTCAATCTGCTTCTGTTGCTCTTCTCTGGTCATACTAAAAGAACATACTAAAAGAAAGAAAGTTAAAAATAACTAATAAACTGGGTTGCCTCCCAAGAGCGCTAAGTTTAAAGTCTTCAGCCAGACTGTGCTACTTATTATGATAATGTTGGGTTCACAAGATCAATTGATTCAACAACTTCTCCATCATTAATTTCTTCTATATATGGTTTCAAACGTTGGCCATTTACTTTGAATGTATTTCCCTGCTTGGGGTCTTTAAGCTCTACAGCTCCATGGGGAAATACTTGAGTTACTATAAAAGGTCCATTCCATCGTGAACGAAGTTTTCCAGGGAAAAGATGTAATCTTGAATTGTAAAGCCATACTTTTTGATTTGGTTCAAAAATTTTTCTACTAATAAATTTGTCATGATATGCTTTGGTTCGTTCTTTATAAATTTTTGAGCTCTCATATGCATCATTTCGTAGCTCTTCTAACTCATTTAATTGAAGTTTTCTATTGACACCTGCATTTTTCATATCATAATTAAATTGCTTGATGGCCCAAAATGCACGGTGTTCCAATTCTACAGGTAAATGACAGGCTTTTCCAAATACGAGCCTGTAAGGAGACATTCCTATGGGAGTTTTAAATGCAGTACGATAAGCCCATAATGCATCATCCAAACGTTCTGACCAATCTTTCCTATCGGGTCTCACCGTTTTTTTCAAGGATATATTTAATTTCTCTATTTGATATTTCAACTTGGCCACTGGTTTGGGGATGATAAGGTGTAGCTACCTTATGAGTAATTCCATATTTGTTCATTAATCCTTCAAAGTGTCTATTCGTGAAATGTGCACCCCCATCACTAATTATAGCCCTTGGGCATCCAAAACGACTAAGGATATTATGCTGAATAAACTTGATTACAACTTTATGGTCATTGGTTCAAGTTGCCATGGCTTCAATCCATTTTGACACATAATCAACTGCCACCAGAATGTATTCGAATCCAAAAGAGGAAGGAAATGGGCCCATAAAATCAATACCCCATACATCAAAAATTTCTACAACCAAGATAGGGTTTAGGGGCATCATGTCTTTTCGAGAAATATTTCCTGTTTGTTGACATTGGAGACAATTACGGCCAAATTCATGTGCATCTTTAAAAAGAGTTGGCCAATAAAACCCACTTTGTAGTACCTTTGCTGCAGTTTTCTTTCCACTAAAATGTCCTCACAGGCAAGAGAATGACAAAAGTTAAGTATACTTTTGAATTCACTCTCTGGGACACATCGCCTAATCACATGATCTGAGCAGTACTTAAATCTAATGCGTGTCGTAGCGCAACGATTAAAACACCTTAATTTCACTATTAGAATAGTGAGAGTAAGGGATCGATTCCACAGGGACTTTAGCGATTATCTTAAAATAAATTTATAAATTTAACTAATTAGATAATTAGTAGTGCAAAATAGTCAAGATATGGTCTATCTTATAAGAGCATGGCCTGTACCCATAGATCACGACCCGTCCCTTTTAAGCATAGATCAGTCTAAAATTATTTCCACTTAAATATAATTTAATAACAATTAAACATGAATAGAAACTTTATTTCATAGCATTTAATTAAAAAGTTATGACATTAAGAAGAAAACAAGAAAATAAATTCTTCCTAAACCAAATCAAAGATAGACTGAACCGGTTGAAGACGGGCTGAACTGGATCAGGCTCTCTGTAGACGCCTCCAAGAAGAACATTCATGAACCACGGACCACGGACGGCTGCCTGGTAACAGATCTTCTTCATGCTCCAAGAAGAGGAGATCACGACACGAACAGAATCTTCTCCACGGCACGAACAGATGCCTAGGATGCTCCTTTGACCTCCTGCAGACTCCAAGCCGCTTGGAACAGATCTTCTTCAATCCACAGACGGAACAGAGCACCTTCTCACCGCTGGAACAGAGCTCCCTCTCACGGCTGGAAC
This sequence comes from Calamus simplicifolius, assembly GCA_900491605.1. Classification (NCBI taxonomy): domain Eukaryota; kingdom Viridiplantae; phylum Streptophyta; class Magnoliopsida; order Arecales; family Arecaceae; genus Calamus; species Calamus simplicifolius. The sequence continues at coordinate 1,148,174 of UESW01003927.1, forward strand.
AGGGCTTCTTCGATTGAGGAAGAACATATCTCCCCGAATCCACGGATGATTCCCCTTAGCTCCCCTCCTTGCTGCTATTTGTAGAAGTCCGGATGCGGCCTAGATGCGGAGAAGAATGATTCTGTTGCCATATTAGAGATGACACAGAGAAGTAACGACGCAGCGCAGAGAAAATCCTGAAAATATTGCGGATAAAATCAAAATTCCGTCCAAGGATGATGGGAATTTGGTTAGAATTACCGCTAGATTTCATATCCAACACAAGGAAGTCAACAGGAAAATAGAATTCATCTACCTTTACTAATACATCTTCCAATATTCCACGAGGTTCTTTGACTGATCTATCTGCCAATTGTAGTGTTACTGTAGTGGGTTTCAACTCTCCAAATCCGAATAATTCATACACTGAACTTGGGAGAAGGTTTACACACGCACCCAAATCTAATAATGCTTTCTTGATTGTGAAGTTTCCTATGACACATGATATAATCGGGGTACCAGGATCTTTTAGTTTGGGTGGGGTTATTTGCTGAACAACTGAGCTGACTTGCTCAGTCAAATGGATCTTTTTTGGTATTTGTGACTTTGCTTTCCGTTTTTGTGTGCATAGATCCTTCAAAATTTTGGCATAAGCCGGAACTTGCTTGATAGCATCGAGAAGAGGTAAGTTTATTTGGACTTGCTTAAATAACTCAAGCATCTCATTCATTTTTATATTCTTCTTATCTGAAGACAAAGGAGATTCTAAAGCACTAGGGAATGGGGCTTTAGGTGTGATTGCTTGATCATTGAATTCCTTTTCTTCTTTATTTCTTCTCTTTTCTGGTTTAGCCACTTCTAATTTCTGGGTGGTTCAGGTGGGTTCAATGTTTTTCCACTTCTGAGAGTCATGACTGATTTAGCATGTTCTGGGAATTTGTCAGGACTATTGGAACCTTCAGCCATGAATTGTCCTTTCGGGTTATCGATAGGCTGACTAGGTAACTTACCCTCCTCCCTTCTACTGAATGCTGTGGCTAATTGACCTATCTGAGTTTCTAGTTTTGCAATAGATTGTGTGTGGGAGTGAAGGATTTGGTATTCATTTCTAGCCCTTTCAATGCTTGTAACACTTTGTCTTCAAAAGTAGGATGATTATTCGGTGGAGGTTGTGGGATGTTTGGGTATTGTGAATATGGCATGCTTCTAAAATTGGTTTCTTGATAATTAGGTCTGATCGATGATGAATTGGTTACAGGTTGAGGTTTCCAAGAAAAATTTGGGTGATTTCGCCAGCCAGGATTGTAAGTATTTGCAAATGGATCATTTCCTGTTCTAGGAGCTAATCGGGTTTGGGCTTGGTGGGCTTGCTCTTGAACAAGTTCAGGAAATTGGTATGCAGCTGGACATTCACCTATAGAATGGGTTGGACTCGAACAAATTATGCAGACCTCATGTAATTGAGTAGATGGGGAAGAGATGTTTCCAACTTGTAGAATTTGGTCAAGTTTATGGGATAATTCATCTACCTTAGTATAGATATCTGTAGAATGACCTAATTTCATATATTTCACCTCTTTTAGGTCCTATGGGAGGGTCTCGACGAGCAACTGACATGTGATGTAATGAATTCTCACTCAATGTCTCAAAGAGTTGCCAAGCTTCATGTTCATTTTTTAACATAAATGTCCCACCACATAAAGCATCAACCATTTGCCGATGCTTTTCTGATAAACCATCATAAAAGCACTGAACCAGTTGCCATTTGGGTATGACATGATGTGGACATTTTCTAATCAGTTCTTTGAATCTCTCCCATGTCTCATGGAACATTTCTCCATCTATCTGGGAAAAACTTGTTATGGCTTTTCTAATTTGATTTGTTTTTCCTATAGGAAAATATTTCTTAAGAAACTTTCTGAAGATGATCCCAAGTTGAAATTATAACAGTGTCTAATGAATTTAACCAATACTTGGCTTTATCTTTTAGGGAAAAAGGAAATAACTTAAGCCTAAGTGCATCATCGGAGAAATTTTGAATCTTGACAGTTGAGCAAATTTTCAAGAATTCATCTAAGTGTTTGTAGGGATCCTCATTTGTAAGTCCATAGAAAGATGGTAACATTTGGATTACACTTGACTTAATTTCGTATTGGACAGCCTCTACTGGAGGTACTTGAATGCAGGGAGAGTAGGTATACCTTGAAGGAGTGAAATACTCTTTTAACTGTCGTGGTTGATTATTTTCGTTATTAGGATCCATAATTCTGAGTCTGTTTGCTCTAATAGTTCTTTCTATCTCAGGATCTAAGGGTATAAGGTTGGGTTGCAACGATCGCGACCAAGCATACACCCTACCAATGACTCTAAAGCAAACAGTAATTTAGTTTTTTTTATTATAATAGAAGAGAAAGAAGAAGATTCTAAAGAAAATATCCTAAAAGATTCCTAGAACTAAGAGCAATGACTAATTTAATTAGGGTTTAATAATTCTTAGCAATCAAGTTAACAGAGATTAGACTCTCTATTCTAGGTTTACCCTAGATCTAGATAGCTCCTAACTTCCAAGACCGCCGTGGAGCCCTCCAAGTCAAAAATTAGCTGATTAACTAGCCAGTTGAGGATAAGGTAGTGGGGTTCCCCCATTGCTTGCTAGGTAAGCGAACGGAACCAATTAAGTAACCACTTTCCTTTCCTTTTCTAGACACCAGTTAAGCAGTCAATCTCGACCAAGTCCAACTCTTTTGGGTGCCTTGTCCTATTGAGCTCGAGTTCCTTAGGGGCTGACGTCTAGTTAATTTTAGAATTAAAGGTTTGGGTTAATGCAAAATGAAGGATGTGGTTTGTGGGCCAAGGAAGGGTGATGAAATCCCCCTTATCTTGATTAGGGGTTTGTGCCCTTAAAGTTAATTATGAAAATGCTATGCAACAAACAGATGTCAAGCTCTTGAAATTAAATTTAATCTAATTACTTTTTTTTTTAGATTTTTGTGATTAAGTTTCTAATTTCCTAATAAATTATGAGATGTCAATGGAAAAATTTTAAGTTTTACAGAAAATAAATAATCTAAGCATAAAAAATAAATAAAATATTTTTAATTTTTTTACTTTTTTAATTATTTAATTATTTAATTATTTATATTTATTTTTTTAAAAAATTAACAATTAAGGTAAATAGAATAAAATCAATAGAAAATTCGTGATAATTTTTAAAAAAATTTTAAATTTATTTTTTAAAAAATTTTAAATTTTAATTTTTTTAATAATTTTTTTAAATAACTACACTTAAGTCCCCGCAACGGTGCCAAAATCTGATGCGTGTCGTAGCGCAACGATTAAAATACCTTAATTTCACTAATAGAATAGTGAGAGTAAGGGATCAATTCCACAGGGACTTTAGCGATTATCTTGAAATAAATTTATAAATTTAACTAAATAAATAATTAATAGTGCAAAATAATCAAGATATGGTCTATCTTATAAGAGCACGGCCCGTACCCGTAGATCACGGCCCATCCCTTTTAAGCGTAAATCAGTCTAAAATTATTTTACTTTAATATAATTTAATAACAATTAAACATGAATAGAAACTTTATTTCATATAAATTAAAAAGCCATGAGACATTAAGAAGGCAATAAGAAAGCAATAAATTCTCCCTATACCAAACCAAAGATGGGATGAAGTGTTTGTTCCTCCTCTCCATACAGCTTCAAGCCACAGACGTCTCTTCTGGGAACAGAGCCATGAACCACCGATGGCCTAGAACATGGGAACACCTGATCTCTATGAACCACGGACGGAACAGAGCTCTCAATCCACAGCATGATTCAAAAGGATGGAACAGAACTCCTTCAATCCACGGACTCTCTTCCTTCAAACGAACCTCCACAGACTCTCCCAATCGCCTAGAACAGAGCACCTCCTCACGGCTGGAAGAAGAGGAGATCACGGCCTGGAACAGAACCTTCTTCACGAACGAGCGATGCAGATCCTCGGACGGGCACCGCACGAGAGCTCCCCCAAACGAAGCCTCCTTGCTGCTATTTGTAGAAGTCCGGATGTGGCCAAGACGCGGAGAAGCAATGACGCGGTACGGAGAAATCTCAAAGATATTGCGGATAAATCGAAATTCCTTCCATATGAATTTTAATCTTCCAATTTGATAATTTCATATCTAATTTATTCCTTAATTGGTGGAGGAAAATATTAAATTGAATAGGAGAAGAATCGGGAGAGAAATAAGGAAATTTCTATTGAGAAGACGATGAAGTCGGCAATGGGTTTGCCGACTTTGCTTTAAAATACGTGCTAAATCCTTATAAAACTAATTCCGAGCTCATTTTAAGTCTGATTCAAGTGCCATTTGCATCGTTAAATTCCTAAAATTGAGCTCTTTAAATTGATAAGATTTTACCTAAAATATTATAAAAATTTTAAAATATTAAATATAATAGATATGTTGAATATTAATTAATAGGTTTAGTGATAATTATTTATGCGTTTATCAGCAGTCCCCATCGGGGATTCCATCCCCAACCTCGAGGAGGCACCGGTGGCCGCCGTACGTCTGCTGGCTGGAGCGCCGACAACTGGTTGCCACTGTGAAAGAGGAATGCGGTCCCCCGAAGAAGGAGAGGAGGACCATGAAGGATTGGGAGATGAAGAGGCACAGAGCCTTGAGGGTGAGATTTGGTCATTAGGGGAAGCGGAAGAAGAGTAGGACGGTGAGGAGGCCATGGCAAGGGTTCGAAGGAAGAAGGAAGAGGTTTTGTGAAGGGCAAGGAGCTAACCTGTGGCGAAAATGGCGGAGACTCGTTTTCGGGTTGCAAGAGAGATCGAAGGCCAGAGGAAGACGAAGACGGTCGAAGCAAAGTAACGAAAACTGGCCCTTCATCTAACTTAAACAGTTTCAAATTGTCCCGCCTCACCTGCCCAGCCATGCGGACTCCTGCCATAGGCTGGGTCGCCTCGGCAGGTGCCCAGCACATGGGGCATTTCACCTTCGACCAATAATGGGATACCGCTGATGTCATCGTCATGATAGCAATGATGGCGGTAGCTTTCTTAGGCTTCAAGAGGGCACTCCCATCTCGAGGCTAATCTCTGCAGATCGAACGGATGATAGAGGTTGCCCCATCGTATCCCCCAGATTGTCCGCGCAAAATTATCACAGCGCCCAAAGACATGTGCCCGTCGGCAGTTGACGGTGGGTGGGGATTAGCCACTTGGGAGGTGACACCCCTTTCACCTTTCTAGGGTGGGCCCGCTTCAACCTCAGCCTCAGCCTCGGCTCGAGCTTCCTCGTACGGCCTCGGCCTCGACCTCGAGCTTCCTCGTACGGCCTCAGCCTTGAGCTTCTGCCTCGGCCTCGGCCTCAAGCTTCCGCCTCGGCAACGGCCTCGTCCATGGGCCTGGCCACCCACTACCTCGAGCCACCTGACATGCCCACGTGGCCCACCAACTATCTGCAGCAGCCACGTGATCCACCATTCAACTGCAACAGCGCATGGCCATGACCTGTAATGGTGCACGTCTGACATGATCAGGTCCGCCTGCCACCCGTAGCGCCACGCTTGGCAGGTGGGGCATGATGCCTCTGAAATGCCCGGTGTCGGTTGTGACCTGTCACCGTCAGCCTTGTCTTCCGTCTATTACCGGACGGCGACACCTCGAAATCAGCAACCTTCTGGAAATGGAAAAAAGCAACCTTCAAACAGGTATAAAGTCCACACTCATGATGAGGGAAGGATCCTGAACTCAAGTTCTCTAGCTCTTTTTGCTAGTTAACTCTTGTCTGTTCCCAAGTTGCTGACTTGAGCATCGGAGGGTTCCCATCGGAGCATCCAGTCTTCGAAGACTTCTTTGTAGGAGCACTTCGAGAGGGAGGCTCTCTGTTCCCCAGCGCTGAAAGAGAGTGACTTGGCGTCAACAAAGATAATTCAGATCGAGAATAGATGATAACTTGTTTTGTCAATAGCTTTTACGTAATTTCTTTACTTTTTTTGTCAATAGATGACAACTTGTTTATATTTATGCTTATTTAATATCTTAAAATTTGTTTTGTTTTATATTTACATTATTATGCATCTATAGATGTCATCTTCAGATCGAGTTGAAAAGGAGAAGGAAAAGTTATCTACTACTCGGTTAAAGAAGACTAATGCAACCACCACAAATTTAATTGTACCCTCAATTACCATGGCCTCCTAGATGCTTTACTCGTCAGCTTCTGTTACTGTCACACCATCTTCCTCTCCCATTATATCACCCTCTTCAACCATGCCATCTTCTTTTCCTCCTATTCCATCACATCTCTCTACTATACCCTCTCCTTTCCCTTCTATTCCACCACATCTTTCTACTATGATCTCAGGGACTTTTACTACTCAACCACCTGGTTCCATTCCACCTTCCATTCCAACCATTTTCACTACCCCACCCTCTTCCTCTACTATGCCATCACCACTTTATTTTACATACCCAAATACCATACCACACATACCTAGCCCTACTAACAGCAATTCATTTTCTCATACTATGGTCCCACCTGGGCAATCACCGTCAGTCCAACCTATGCATACTTCTACCACAACTTATAGCAAGAAGGGCTTGCACACAGACATCATAGAGGGCAGCATTAATTCCAAGTGGCTATAGGTAAAACTAGATAACATTTAGTTCATTGCACTATTTTATTCCATTAAAATAAATATGTGATTATTTGATTATTGTTAATATGTACAGTTTCAATGATGACCACATGGTGACCCATGCTTTGGTTGAAATCCTTAAGAGCAAGTATGACAGTCCTTACTCTTCATGGAAGAAGATTCCAAAAAGGACATGAGACATATGATTTTGTGTGTTTGAGGTAAGAATATTTTTAAGTTTATCGAGTATTTTTATTTATTTTTACTTGATTATGAGTATCTATGCATTTTGTTGATATTGAATTTTTTTCTTTTTTTAGAAAAAAATTTAATAGGATCCAGAGGATGAGCACTATATTCGAAGGAATTGGGAGCATCGTGGTTTAAATAATCTTACAGACATTTTTAACGAAGCTCGTGAAAATCGTGACCGCAAGCTAGATTGGATTGGAGATGGTGTATGACATGAGCTATAAAAATATTGGGATAGTGATGAGTTCAAAGCCATAAGTCAGAAGAACAAGAAGAATCGTGCATCCGATTGCAATGGATTAGGCTTCCCACTTTACACTTGTGGTTCTATCAGCATTAATGACCATGAAACAAGATTGGTATTGATATATTAGTGGATTATCTTTCTCTAATGCTCAATTTTACTTATTCGTATCTCTCATCAAGTTTCTTAGCTTATCCTAATATTTTTCTTGAATTTAGACACGTGACATGCTTTATTTGTTTAATAGTGACCTATCAAGGCATTAATAGTTGCATGTCTCTATCATTTGTGACTCCTTAATTGTGTTGATGTCCTAAAAGTGCACCAACTATATTTTTCTTGAATCATCAATAGGTAATTGTACTTGCTTATTGCTTTTGAGACTTTAAACATCATGTATACTCAATGAAAATCCTAATGAGGATTTACTGCATACAACACATTAAGGTTTACCTATCATTTCTATATGACTAAAAATAACTTATTAATTAGCTTGTTTTTGTTCAAATTTTGTATGTCAAAATCTTCCATGCAATGCATGCAACAGTTGAAGAATGGTTGTATAGCACTTTCTGTCAATACACTTGCTGTGAGAAATGCTTGATATAACAGTTGAAAATGGCTATATAGCACTAGCTATCAATGCAGAGCAATTCTATCACATATTACACCTATACTTATGCAACTTTTGGTTGAGTTATATTGCAGGCATGGAATATGAAAAAAGGAACTAGGTCATTTATAAAAGAACTATAATTGAATATGCATGTTGTCATAGCCTTTTAACAAAGAATGTTTGAACACCGTTGTATGCCCTTGTACGTGAGAAATGCATGATATCACATGCTGCTTCATCTTTGAGCTAAGGTTTTTCATTGCCTTAGAAGTGAGACAACTAGAGTCCAGGCACTTTCTAGTTTTTTATAGCACCTCTCTCATGCCCATTGTGACCAACTTTGCTGGTGGCTTTTCACTACAAGAAAATACTGAAATAGCGACGCAAATTTAGCGACGCAAAATTGCGTCGCTAAATTGCGACCACTTTGCGACGCCTTTGTGACAACAAAATATTGCGACGCATTAGCGACTCATTAGCGACTCAATTAACCAAAAAATCAAAAAAAAATTAAATTTTTAATATTGCGACGCAAATATACATCACAATATTCTTAAATTAATTTTTTATAAAATATAAATATCAATAAAAATATTGCGATGCAATATTTGCGTCGCAATGTTTTTAGCAGAATTAAGAAAATTAAATTTTTAATATTGCGACGCAAATATTGCGTCGCAATATTTTTAAATTAATTTTTTATGAAATATAAATATCATTAAAAATATTGCGACGCAATATTTTGTGTCGCAATGTTTTTAGCAGAATTAAATATTTTAAATTTTTAATATTGCGACGCAAATATTGCGTCGCAATATTTTTAAATTAATTTTATGAAATATAATATCAATAAAAATATTGTGACGCACTATTTGCGTTGCAATGTTTTTAGCAGAATTTTAAAAATTAAATTTTAATATTGCGACGCAAATATTGCGTCGCAATATTTTTAAATTAATTTTTTATGAAATATAAATATCAATAAAAATATTGCGACACACTATTTGCGTCGCAATGTTTTTAGCAGAATTTTAAAAATTAAATTTTTAATATTGCGACGCAAATATTGCGTCGCAATATTTTTAAATTAATTTTTTATGAAATATAAATATCAATAAAAATTGCGACGCAATTTTGCGTCGCAATGTTTTAAATTTTTAATATTGCGACGCAAATATTGCGTCGCAATATTTTTAAATTAATTTTTAATGAATTATAAATATCATTAAAAATATTGCGACGCAATATTTGCGTCGCAATTTTTTAGCAGAATTAAATATTTTAAATATTTAATATTGCGACGCAAATATTGCGTCGCAATATTTTTAAATTAATTTTTTATGAAATATAAATATCAATAAAAATATTGCGACGCAATATTTGCGTCGCAATATTTTTAGCAGAATTTAAAAAAAAATTTTTAATATTGCGACGCAAATATTGCGTCGCAATATTTTTAAATTAAATTTTTACGAAATATAAATATTAATACAAATATTGCGATGCAATATTTGCGTCGCAATGTTTTTAGCAGAATTAAATATTTAAATTTTAATATTATGACGCAAATATTGCGTCGCAATATTTTTAAATTAATTTTTTATGAAGTATAAATATCATTAAAATATTGCGACGCAAGATTTGCGTCGCAATGTTTTTAGCAGAATTAAATATTTTAAATTTTTAATATTACGACGCAAATATTGCATCGGTCGTCGCCGATCGGGATCAGGTCTTGGATCGAACGCAACCGTCGGATCGTCGCCGATCTCGGACGGATCGCCACGGTCCGAGATCGGTCGTGGCCGATCGGGATCAGGGCTTGGATCGATCGCAACCGTCGTATCTTTGTCGATCAGACCAATTGCCACGGTCCGAGATCGGTCGTCGCCGATCGAGATCAGGGCTTGGATCGATCGCAACCGTTGGATCGTCGCCGATCTCAGACGGATCGCCACGGTCCGAGATCGACCGTTGCCGATCGGGATCAGGGCTTGGATCGATCGCAACAGTCGGATCGTCGTCGATCTCGGACGGATTGCAACTGTTCGAGATAGGTCGTGGCCGATCGGGATCAGGGCTTGGATTGATCACAACCGTCGGACCTTTGCCGATCGGACCGATTGCCGCGGTCCGCGATCGGTCGTCGCCGATCGGGATCAGGGCTTGGATCGATCGCAACCGTCGGATCGTCGCCGATCTCGGACGGATTGCAACTGTCCGAGATAGGTCGTGGCCGATCGGGATCAGGGCTTGGATTGATCACAACCGTCGGACCTTTGCCGATCGGACCGATAGCCGCGGTCCGCGATCGGTCGTCGCCGATTGGAATCAGGGCTTGGATCGATCGCAACCGTCGGAT